>JAGSMP010002200.1:0-76987 GCA_029286625.1 Parnassius orleans
TACAAAATAACGCTGGTGTTCCACAAGGCTGCGTGCTATCACCAACGCTGTTTCTTCTGCATATCAATGATATGTTGCAAACCGGTAGCATTCATTGCTATGCGGATGACAGCACTGGTGATGCTCTTTACACCGGCCGTGCCAATATTTCTCGGGAAAAAGTCGCCGAGTACCGGAACAAACTTGTGTCTGAAGTCGAGTCTTTGCTGAACAAAGTCTCGGATTGGGGGCGACTAAATCTAGTCCAGTTTAATCCTCAGAAGACACAAGTATGCGTTTACCGCTAAAAAGAACCCCTTTGTCGCGTCTCCTCAGTTTCAAGGCACTCCCCTTGTTGCCTCAGCCAGTATCGGAATCCTCGGCGTCAACATATCGAGTGACGTGCAGTTTCGTGGTCACTTGAAAGAGAAGGCCAAATTGGCCTCTAAAAGCTTGGATTGCTTGGAAGGA
Source organism: Parnassius orleans (assembly GCA_029286625.1). Taxonomy (NCBI): domain Eukaryota; kingdom Metazoa; phylum Arthropoda; class Insecta; order Lepidoptera; family Papilionidae; genus Parnassius; species Parnassius orleans. The sequence goes on from JAGSMP010002200.1 coordinate 451, forward strand.
GCTGGCACTGGGCTCTGGTGCCAGCTCACTGTCAGCGCAGAGCGGCTCGAATCGTCGACTACCGAGTCCTTTCCGATCGACTCGATTCATTGGCGCTGCGAAGAGATGTTGCATCGCTTTGCATTTTCTTTCGCATTTACCACGGGGAGTGCTCTGAGGAATTGTTCGGATTAATCCCAGCCGCCAAATTTCACGAACGCACATCGCGGCAGAACTCTCGATACCATCCACACCATCTGGATGATTGGCGGTCCACCACTGTGCGATTTAGAAGATGTTTTCTTCCTCGCACAACTTCCTTGTGGAATAGTTTACCACCAGCGATTTTTCCGGACCGATACGACTTAAAAGGCCGGCAACGCATCTGCAATTCCGGAAAGAGCCTACTCCTTTTTAAAAGGCCGGCAACGCATCTGCAATTCCTCTGGTTCCCCTGGTGTTGCAGTTGTTCATGGGCGGCGGTAGTCACTTACCATCAGGTGAGCCGCATGCTCGTTTGCCCCCTCTCCTATAAAAAAAAAGAAAACAATTTTATTTTGTTAAAACTGGATTTAATGACAAAGTATTGGCCATCTAATATTTTCTTTAAAAATTCTGAAGTTCCTTGCGAGGGCCATCTTCTTTTTTACTTTGAATATTTGTGAAATAAAATTGTAAATGGTCTTTTTAAATAACTTATGGTTAACGTTGGACATTGTATTCTAGGGTGGCCTCTCACTAGATAGAGTGACGTCCTGGTAAGACATACAGGAAATCCATAGAAGCAGGTGACTCTGGACCGTCTTTTTGTGATATGTTTTGGCGGAAAGCTATGTTCAGCTGTGGACTTTAGAAAAGATGTAATGATAATGATGACGATGATGATAGCTATGTATAATGTATTAAATACAATAAAAAGTGGTATCAAAGTAACAGTTTAAATAATTAAAAAAAGACTTTTTACAAAAGGTGCGAGTTAGATGTTGCAGGATCACGACAAATGGAAGTTCATAGAGTCTGCTTAATCCTCTTGGTGACAGGCATGAGAGCTGATGTATTTATGTAGTATGTATTTTTATGAAAATTCGAGGTACATAAAGTACGTTTAGAATTGTTATTTCTTTAGTACCTTAATATTTTTGGAGTTATATACGTTACTATTTGGCCCGACAAACATTGTTTTGCCTTTTATGGTGGGTGGCGTCCTGAGTTTCACCCCGAATTCACTCGGGACTATTTATAGTGTAATTAAATAGGTAATTTGTTAATAACTACAGCGTCACCTTTTATGTTTAAATTAGAGGTTTTTTTTTGCCACTACATCACCACCTATTAGGTATATCTCAGCGTAGCCATGAAGCGTCGTTTAGACAAGACAATTAACAAAACAAAAGACAAAACAACAAGAAAAAGAATGTATTGTGTGAATATGACCTCAATCGGTCAATTCGTTCAGAAGCTACATATTTAAAGATATACTCGTATATATGCACAATGCAGTTTTGAATCATAACATCTTCTTCATCATCGCGTAAAAGACTGCCCATCTCCAGATTTAGGTAGGATTTGCCCTATTACTAATCAGGCAGTCGGATTACCGATCGCAGTACCAGATGTATCCTATTAACACTGCTGCCTATTATTACTATATATTGCCAGTCTGTATATTTTACGTATTGTGGCGTAAACAAGTTGTTATACCGTCATCTATCGGAAGTCAGAAATGATTGTCAGAATGTGTTACGTTGTAAAGACATGCTGCAGTTATATTATACTTGCCGCACGAACGGATCAGCTCGACCAGGGAAGGACCACACTCTCACACAATACCAACGAGTACAGTTTCGCAATAGAGAACCAGAGACCCTTCTTACTGGAGACGAGGCATTTCATCATAGTCCTCAGAGGTGACAGCGCATTAGCATTTTGTTTCTTAATCGAGAATATCAGGCGGACTGTATGCTCGTTTGTCACCCATATGGTATTAAATTATTTTTTGGGTTTTCCTATCTACAATATCTACGGGATGAAATGGGGCGATCAATAAATTATTACATCATTATCCGCTTATATTTAATATATTATGCTTTATTTTCACAGATGCAGTGCTTCATTTGCGTAACGTATATGATAAAATTTTGCACTGCATTCCCTTCAAAGAACATAGAAGAAATAACTTCCCTAGAACATAAACAAGTATTTCCAAGAGATGTGAAATTAACCGAAGTTTTAAATGAAACAGTTTTTTTAACAAAGAAATACAATGGTGAATATTCTCAAACTAATAATATAAAATTAGTAAGTGAAGAAAAAACAAACGAATTGATATCAATAGAATAGTAGATGTCAAAGCAGAATCGAATCACACCACATACAATGTTAATGAATCAACGCCAAACAACGAACTATCTTTTGTAACAAATAAAGAAGACGAAGCTACTAAAACAAAAGAAAATAACAATTTTTAAAATATAATACTAAATGAAATGAAAGATTTAAGTCAGATCGGTAATAGGGAGCGTCTAACAATTATTTATCCAACGGTTATAGTTAATTTGCGTGGTACAATCTACAGTAGCGACAGTGACATTAAGCTTAATCAGAAGAATAAAGATAAAAAAAATACCTAAATCTCGAGAATCCAGTCTGATTTCACACCATCAGGTCACTCCATCAAGTCCTGGGGTCAGGTCTCATCATAACTAACAAAACGAGCCCAAACTTGGCACACGTAGTTCTACTCGTCCAGGAGTTTCAGTAATAGTCACCGAAGTACACCATCAGGTCACTCTATCAAGTTCGGAGGTAAGGCCTAATCATAACTAACGAAACGAGCCCAAACTCGGCACACCCAGTTCTACTCGTCCAGAAGTTCCAGTAGTAGTCACCGTAGTACACATCATGTCACTCCATCAAGTCCGGGGGTAAGGTCTAATCATAACTAATAAAACGAGCCCAAACTTGGCACACCTAGTTCTACTCGTCCAGGAACTCCAGCTGTAGTCACCGAAGTACACCATCAAGTCTCTCCATCAAGCCTGGAGGTTAGGTCTCATAATAACTAACAAAACGAGCCCGAACTCGGCACACCTAGTACTACTCGTCGAGGAGTTCCAGTAGCTGTCACCGAAGTATACCTTCAAGTCACTTCACCAAGTCCGAAGCTAAAGTCTTATCATAACTAACAAAACCAGCCAAAGTCCACAGCCACCATCTCACTGCTAGTAGTGGGCTTCTAGTGCCTAGCAGTCTCTGGAGTAGCTATTCGTATTTCGTATGTAATATATTTTTGTAAGTATAAGAAATGAGAAATCAATCTTTCAAATTATCAAAATGTTTTTAGTTGATTACGATTCCCACACCCGCAGCTAACCGTGCGTACACTTGTGTGTGTGACCCGTGTCAATGTAATAGTTCGATTCTATATCTATCAATTTTGCAAACGCGTCCTTAAATGGCTTTATATATTATATTATGGGGTATGTATATAGTTTTCTCATGTGGTTGGGTTGTAGAAATATATAATTGTAAATGAAAATAACAAATATAAATGAATATCAATAAAATTAAATAAATACATAAAAAATACATAAATAAATAAAAACCCAACCAGATGGAAGCCCTCGGCAGGGGAGACTAAACGGCCGAGGGTTAGGGGGAAAGGGAAAGAAACGGGCGGACGATGCGGGCGGTATCGAGGAGCACCGCTTTCTGCATTTGAGATATTATTATTATTAGTAAATAAATAGTTATTATTATTATTATTTCCTACATATTTTAACTTCAACGTTTTTTCTTTTAACTTTTATTTTCTTCGCAAATTTGGCTCATGCAATCATTTTTGATTTATTTACTTATGCAACGCTTTATAATGACAGCAAATATTAATATCTTAGTGTATTGACAAAATAAAACTTATTATAATTTGACCAAGATTGTTTAATTTGTAGTCAGTGTGAACCTGCATATATTATGAGAACTAAAGTCTGACCTGAGGAACACAATCAAACAAATTGCCACCGACTGATGATGGGCACCAGCATCACCAGTGCAAAGGTAACAGCTCCGCACTCATCAAACCGCTACCTAGTGCAGTAACTATTGACAGAAGCGCATTCTTAAAAAGGCTTATAAACTAGTGGTGCATTAAAATATTCTGTTTAATAATCTGACGTTCTAATAATCTGACGAAAATCGTTAATAATGGCGTGATTGTCAATTGTAGCTTTTTAAAAGTAAAGTTACAGCCTTTATACATCTCTCATATTTGAAAAGGGTTAAGGACAAGGAAGTGTCTACCGCACTGCCCCAATGCGTGTTGGCGGACATCACATGTCTTCGAAATATTATTTTAATTTCTCAGACATGCGAGTTTCCTCACGACGTTTTCAACTGGTAAATCAGCACTTAATATTGCAATTCACAATTTCATAGGTGCCGGCGGGGATCGAACCCGGGTCATACTCATTTTGCGAAGAGCGCTTAGCCAATGAGCTAACTCGGCTCAGCTTTTTAATATTACAACCTATTTCCCCCTTGATAGGACTGGATTGAAACGATATATTGTTATTTGTGTTTAACCTTGATAAATTTTCACATGTCAATTTTAATTTTACTCTAGTGCAGAGATTATGAAACTTATTTTTTACGGCCCACTTTGAAAATCAATTAAACCTGTATGTTTAATTAATTTTTATACACTCCTAAAACTTAAAAACCACAATTTCATTACTTTAATTAATTTAGTTATGGTGTGCTATATTAGTCAATTCAGGTGTTTAAACTTACATTCTAAACTAGACATTATTATCAGTGAGAGCAATTAAAACGCAACTTTATAATATTAAGAATATATTTTTACCAAATTAAAAGAAACTATAGATAGGTAATCAATTTTAGTTTGAAAACTAATCTAATGAGATGGATGAATTTGATGATTTTTAACAAGTTTGTTGATATCATGTTCGATTTTACTCAAAAACAGTTTTTTTTTCAAATTCAAATTCAAATTCATTTGTTTGCCAGAATGTAGGTGTGCAAAAAGTATGATCTTAAATTATATCTAATGGCCCATTTACATTCTACCACTACATATGGTGTGCAAATATTTTATAGGTACATGCAATTTTTTTTAAACAACAAATAGGAACGCAATTGTGTACAATTATGATTATTAAATATTAATTAATTAATTGATGTCAGATTTATAATGTCAATTCGAGTGATAAATTTTAAAATGTTAAATTATGTAATAAACGTACTCAATTGTTAATGTACATATTTCCATGATTATTCAGCATAAAATAATTATTAGTTACCTATATATCAATATTACTGATGTCAGATTTATTTTTCGCAATAACTTATAAATTCCTTGAAGTCGTAAACATTTTCCTTTAACCATTGTGTCAACTTTTTTTAAACATGGTTAAAGTAACTTTAAAGGATGGGCAATTTGTTATATACCTTTATAGCATTAGCAAAACCTTTTATACAATTGAGCCTGCATTGAGGTAAACAGAGCTTATGTTTATTTTAGAGCTACATTTCGTTTAGTTACATTTATATGCTTTTCAAAGTGTTCCGGATGTTGTTTTACAATAGGCATACTTTAATGTACAAGCATGGCAATGTCAAGATATTGTACTTTTTAAACAAGGGCTTACAGCTATCCGTACGCCAGGCTCCATAGATTGCACGCACACATTTCTTTTGTACTCTAAACACTTTTATTATATCCACCGGAATGCTGCCAATAAAAGACCATATAGAGAGATGGACGAAACATATCCGTGATATGCACATAGAGCAGTCAGTTGATACCGTGACTCGTAATTTTTATTGCATAGACAAATCTGTCGAGTTTGTCACAAACATAATCAACATGAGTTTTCCAGTCGCAATTTTGATCCAACATTATACCCAGAAATTTTGTAATCGCTACTTGTTCGATGATTGTATATTATATTTAACATTAATATTCAATGGTTTTCTTTTAAAATATTAAATAAGACAATTAAATGGTTTTTAATTGTCTTATTTAATTCTAGTTCATATGTATCTGCATTTTCACATTTCACGATAAGGGTTGTGTCATCAGCAAACAAGATTGTGTTTTGGCGAGTAATATTAGGGAGATCGTTAATATACATGAGGAATAAGAATGGTCCCAATACACTACCTTATGGCACGCCAAAATCATTTGACTGAAAGTCACTTCTATATAATACTTTTTTGTCTTTATGGATTTTAGATATTTCCACGCATATTGTCTGTCACATAAGTAGTTTCTCAACCAGTCGTTAGCTTTACCTCTTATTCCATATTTTTCTAATTTGTATAAGAGCAATTTGTGGTCCACGAAATCAAACGCCTTGCTCATGTCCAGGAAGACTGCCGCAACTGGTAGGCTATCATTTATAGCGTGGGTGACTATTTTATCAAATTAAAACATGGTAATGAAGTTGTACTATTTTATTTAAACCCAAATTGCTCCTCTTTAAGTACACGATGACTTGTCGTAAATTCTTGAAGTCTTTTCAGCATAGTCTTCTCGAAGATTTTTGATAATATGGGTATCAGCGTCACTGGCCTATAGTTATTCATTTCAGATGTTTCGCCTTTCTTAAAAAGTGGCCTGACGATTGAGTTTTTCAATATATTTGGGAAAGTACCTTCTTCAAAAGACATATTAATTAAATAACATAGCGGTTGACATATGTATGGTGCGGATAATTTAATTGCAGTGGTTGTTATGTTATCAAACCCTACTGCGTTTGTGTTATTAAGACTTTTAATTATCCGAAATATATCCATAGCATCAGTAGGTTTAAGGAATATTGTATTAATATTATTAGTATTTATAGTCTTGTTTATTTCGTCAATATTATATTTAAAATTATTGCTATTTGTCAATTGTATAAAAATTCATTAAATATGTCACTAATCTTTTTGGGTCGTCATATATCTGATTATTTTAATTATTCTGTCAATTTATGTTCTCGTGATTTGGTCGTCAATATTTTCATTAATAACCGCCCATGTGGCTTTACATTTATTTTTATTATTGTCAATATATTTTACTGTAATTGTCTCGATTTATATATGCACTTTTGAGTATGGAACTGTATGATTTATATATTTTATTGAGCGTTTTCCTGTTTGTTTTATTGTGTTGTTGACTAAGATAGAGATATTCTTTCTAATACAGGATCTTTTAATGCCCTTCGTCAACCATTTATGGTTCCTGTTTCTAGTTGACCTTTTATTTTAATTATTGAAGCAAAGATCAAAAAAGTTTAAATAAATCATAAAATTCTATAAACGCCTCTTGCAAGTTATTTTTTCGTATACATTTGAGAAAGTAAGAGACGATATGCAACTACAGAACTTATCCATGTTTTCTTTATAACTCTGACATCCTCATACCAACTGCATATATTTGCAATGATTTTGTAGTTTTTAGCGAAAGTGTTTGTCCTGTTTCGTGATCAGACAGGGCAAGGTGATGTACTTCCGCTTTACATTGCTTGATGTTGCTTGCTAATTGATCGAGACATGACAATTGTCTTGTTGGTGTCTTAATGTGCAACTGAATGTTATAATTTTTAAATATACTTTGTAACTCTTCGCAACTCTTGTTTGGCTTTAAGATGTCCAAGTTCCAGTCACCGCAAATAATATTTTTATGCTTTCTAGTAAGTCTTGCCAGTAATTGTTTTAGCTTTCGAAATATTTGTGGATTGCTATTAGGAGTTCTATATAAACAAATGATTATAATCTTATTTACTTCTACGCCACAACATTCAAAATTAAATTTACATGTCAAGTCATTAATATTAGTCACGTTTTTGTATATTAAATTGTTACTTATCATTATACATACCCCTCCTCGTTTAGTGTCCCGTGAATACGATGCAACTAGTTTGTAACCAGGTATTTTTAAAAACATTTCTGTAATTTTTAATGAAGCTTCAAACACAACCATATCTATCTTTGGACCTTTTGTGACAACTCTCGGATTGCAAGTGATAGTTCCTCAGTTTTATTTATAGCACCGGCAATGTTCTGGTGAAATATTCTAAAATTGAATTCCGATTTAGGGACGAAAACATGTATTCGCTTGTAAAGGCAAATCTGTGTTAGGTTGCCTATTTAAACCCGGTATGGTTTTTTTAAAATAATAAGGTATGGTTCCTTTGTGAGTTTCGGTATTTATTTCTATCATTTTAAAAGCAGGCATTAGTAGAGTTTACTCCTGAAAATTATTACCTGAATGTACATTTTACAAGATTTAAAGTAGAAAGGAATTGTTCCTTCTTAGGAATAGTTGTGCATTCTATTTGTTTTTTTCATTAACAATAACATATTTTTACGACTTAAAAATTATTTTCATAAAATTTGAGTCAATTTAAAGTTAATTTTTACATACATCTAATAAGTAGGTATTTATTGTACGGATAGTCACACTTAACATTAATAAATGAGCAATTTTTAAAGTTGTTACATATAATTTTTAAATTGTTATTTAACATACTTCATTTAAATATCTGCTGTAAAACATTAAATACTAATATTTTAGTTTTTTGAAAAGACTTTAGCATTGTAATTAATTCTATTATTATTTTGTTAGGGTTAGTATCATTTTCTCCTGCATATATAAGATAATTTTCTTCTCGCAATCGTTCAATTTATAAATAGGTTTAAGAATTTCTCTGTAGTGGCATAGGTTTTGTATTGAAAAGATCTTGTATTTTTATTGAGTATTATTTCTGATTAGATAAGTGTGGCCAACCCTGTAAATTGTTGTCCGCCAAATATAATTAATTGGGATTTTGTAGGTTTTCAATGGGTTTAGAATGTTGCTGAATATTGTTTATTTTATTTTCTCTATATTTATTATTATAGCGCCATCTGTTGTGTATTGATCGCACTTTAAAGAAGTTTAGCACTTGTAAGACCTGTCCTTGTTGTGTGTATCGACTTCAGTTGGGTTTCCTTCACAAGATTTTGTTCAAGATCAATGAAAGACATATCCAGTTTCTTTTTGTGAACTATATTTATATTTTTACCTTTACAATTTTTGTTTTTTATAGTTGAAAACTTTTTGTACTACTTGGTGTTTCGTACAATTTTTTTTAATTTTGTAATGGTATTTGTTGTTCAGCTGTTTGTTTTTTAAAGTGTTATTTTCCATGACAAGTTATCTATTTCGTTATTAGCGGTATTTAATTGCATTCTCAACTGTTCAATTTCTTCGTTTAGTCTTTCAAACTCTCATAACTTAAGCTGGCTGACAATTGTGGTAAACTTTTTGAAAGATATTCAGAATTTGTTGATTCGAATGAAGAATTTGACGAGTTAATTGTTGTTTTATTTCTTCTACAGTAATATTTTCAAAATCCATGTCTGTTTTGTGCTTGTTAACCGTTCTATATCGTAAAAAGTTCTTCGAAATAACAAAAAATCAATTTTGGTGGGATTCGAACTGCGATTATTAGTTACAAAATTTGCAGCATACACCAAACGATAATAGCTACTTGGACAATTGACAACGGTTGAATTTAAGGATGTTGTTCAGCTTGTATGAAATTTGAATCGAACAAATTCGTTACGGTGACTCATAGATAAAATATTTTTGCACTGACTTTCACAACACTTTAATGTTTAGCACTGGTTTAGTCGTTGTTGCAGATCACAGTTACAGATTTTCTTATGATAACTACACTGACACTATTTTATTTTTCTATTTTAATGTTTTGTTGACTGTATTAACGTAAACTAATGACTGGATGTTATTGAAATTTTATTGAGAGTTTATGTAATTATTTGTAAGATTTATCACTGGATAAACTTCCACTTATTCTTTATAGATTCAGTAACAATATTTATAACTTTATAGTCTTAAAAGAGCGATATTTTTTTGAGATTTTTGAATACAGATCCGATGTTACCGTGACAGCTAGCGCCATCTTTAATTGTTCTTTAACTGTATCTTTAGTTGTAACATGCAAACGATTTCTTTTTTTGGTAAGCAGCGTTGTCAAAGCGCTAAATCCACGTTCACACAAGTATGACGATGAGAATGCTATCAAAAATCGTTGAACGATCGACCACAATCCAGGGTACAACTGCGGGATTGACTTTTGTAGCCAAATTTCTTGGTAGCCATTTTGATTTTTATTTCCTTGTTCGTTGTCAGTTCTATATGTTCTTCTTCCAGTTGGGGTGATACTGCTATGTTGACATTTGAAAAAGGATCTAACACCCAGTCTGGTATTTCCAATTTCAAAATGTCATGGAATCTTTTAAATGTCTGCCGTCGGTTTATGGAGCACACAGTAGTTATAACTTTTTATTGCCGCAAACTTAACGTTCTGATGATGTGGTTTACCTGTTTGAGCAATTAACAAGTCCTACTAATAGGCTACATTTTTGTCCTTCTTATCTGGATGCATTTTATAAACTTGAAGTCTTGAAGGCTTCATCGCTTCGTTTGAAAATGTTTTTGAACAAAGAAGGCACAAAGGCAAAGATGGATTTGTCGAATTTTCTATGAATCCATATTTAATATATTCTGCACTATATTGCTGCCTCTTTTTTTTTTGCTTCCGACATGGCTTTGTTTTTACAAATATGTAAATAAAGTGTTGAACTTAAATGCTTGTTTAATGATTGCGCGCGAAACCACTGATGAAAATATTAAAATTATTACGAGCTTTTATAGACGATTTAAATACAACACGCACCGACAGGAATAAGACAAACACGCACAAACTCGTTTATCTCTTTCGACGCTCAATCGTATTGAGCAAGTTAAGACAAGTATTGATGAACCAGCTATTTGCTACCGGATTGTACCAATAGCGTTATTTAACAAAATTGTTAGAACTTGATTAGGCAGTACGGCGTACGGGCTATCCTACGAAATCTATGTTATATATCTAGTTTATATACCATCATACAGGCAGAAATATAAACTAATTATTCGATACTGAGTAGTAGGTAGGTTTTAATTTTAGTAAATTTTAAAATATGAAGTATCTAAATATAATATAATCTTTATTGAGATAATATGAGGTTACAATAGTTTATGAAGCCTCTGAATCCTAAACTAGGTAAGAACCTGTATGTCAGGATTCAGCACCTTCTCCCATGTTTCTTAGCCTAATTCAATTCATGACAATTTTCCAGTGTGTTTCCAGAATTAACTAATAACAGTAATTCTCAAAGAATGTTATTTGATAATTTTTGGAGGCATGCAGAACAAGTGCAGAAGAAACAATCAAGGATTTTGTTTTAAGTGTGTGTGTGTGTGTGTGTGTGTGTGTGTGTGTGTGTGTGTGTGTGTGTGTGTGTGTGTGTGTGTGTGTTTGTGTGTGTGTGTGTGTGTTTGTGTGTGTGTATGTGTGTATATGTGTGCATGCGTGTAATGTACTCGTAAATAACTGCCTTACTGTGAGAACTTGACACATCTATGAAATTATTATCAAATGAAATTACAAATCAACCATCGCCCCCCTAAACAACGCCAACGCCCCCATTTATTCTGGGTCCATTAACGCCCTCTAGGTCTCCAACGCCCACAAGGGGGCGTTATCGGCCACTTTCAGAAAGACTTCTCTAGTATACATATAGTGTATACTCTACTCTATTATATAAAAGACACATTAACAGCTAGAGAAAGAAATAAATTGTTGTGTATATTAAATTTCATGCGTGAAATCTACGTGAGTCAAGTTATTTTGATGATTGTACACAAATATGGCTGGTAAGGAAAATTAGAAACGCTACGATTATTATAAAAGTCAGACCATAATATATAAACTGCAGTATTTGCATTAGCATATATAAATATTACTCTTCTATAAAATTACGTAACAGATGAATCTAACGACACTTGATAAGTTGAAATGCCGTTTAGCCTATATGTATATATACGGGTTTGTTTTTCAAAGAGTATCCAAATTTTATATTTAAGTTCAAATATATGAATAATGATAAACTGTTATTGCAGTTTTTGAAACTACGAGTAAATAATGCATCTACTTTTATCTGAAATTATCCCAAATTGAATGTGATTTATGGGCAACAACTACACGTACACGCCTCTATGTGTGATTCAATTCACAACGTTTTGCGACCGAGCGACCCTTACAAATGTGTGCGTGCGTATTAAATAGAAGGCGTTAGATATTTATGAATGACAATCAGTTAAAATATTGCATTAGCATGCATTTGAATTTAAAAGATAAAAAAGAACAAAATGTTTGAGATATTTTCTAATTAATTCTAATTATTTTTCTTCGCCATTACTTATTCTGAACCTTCTGCATTATGTATTTTTGCAAAAGTTTTATTAATTATTAAAAATTTGCAAAAGTTTCAACGCATAGCTATCGAAGATTTTATTATTTTCAGTAGTTAGGCGGGTTAGCTAACGCACTTATTTTAAGTTGTTTTTAGGAAAATGCCCATCTCTTGTTTTATTTCCCCCTGTCGCCACTATACGGCACGGACGATTGTCAATAAACAACAATCTTAAATATCAAAAATACAAGTATTTGAATTTGAAGTATTAAGGTCTAATTCAATTAACAAGTACTCTGAAATAAGTGCCATCTTCAAATCGAAATATTGTTAAAATGAAATGAATGAAATACCTTGACGTAAGAAATTAAAATTTTGTCTGTCAAATGTCTATTTTTTGTCAAATCCACTACAGTTGCGAAATAAGGTTCTTGAGGCCGGAGAATAAGCAGCGATAGAAATTTTCACTCCTCTTTCCTCTATTCCGGTATCTTTTATATAATATAATACCTTTAAACGAGCAATTATATACAGGGTATTTTTGAAACGCTCCCGAAAACGAAGACAGATGATAGTACTAAGGATACCTATAATGATGGGTCACAAAGAAATTCGATCCCGAGGAAAAAAAAAAAGATCTTTTCACAACGTTTTATTAACTTTATTCACGATCCATCATGTTAGTACAGTTAATTGAAACGATATTTCACTAAAAAATCATGAAAATACTGAAACATAAAACCAGCAGTGGAATTACTGAATTAAAATAAGCTGACTAGGGTCAATGTACGCGCGGACGCCGAATTCGCGCGGCCCGCAACTAGCGATGGTACTATTATATAGATAGTTAGATGACAAGTTGTAAATTACTAACTAGTAATTTACAACACTTGTCAAATACCTAACTTATCTACTTAACCTACTATTTTGCCACTGTGCTTGTTCCACGTAGCCACTTTAATTCGAATTCACAGGTTAAATAAACCAAATAACTGGTCTGATTCCCGCTAATGAAAAAATAATTTAATAAAATGTTAAGAAGGTTAGAGTCATGCTTTTTATCCATTGTATAGTTATGTTTATTACATATACATACAACATAAACACTCACGCCTGTCACCCAGAGGGGTAGCAGACTACGGACTTCCACTTGCACGATTCTGCACACCACCTCGCCTCCTTTACATCCATATATCTACGCACACACGCTCGTCGGTTAAGGGTACCTAATCTGGCCCATTTTCAATATATCGCCAATTTGGTCGATAAACATCGTCTAGGCGTCCCTTTCCACTCTGCCGTTCACTTCTGCAGCATAAATTTGCTTTGTCACTTTCCTCGTTCATTCTTTCTACATGACCAAACCACCGAAGCATTCCTCTTAATCCTGGTCACAACGTCATCTTGCAAACCACACTTTCTCTTATCACACTATTTCTCACTCTGTCATTCAGAAGCAGTAGCATACTCCTTAATGACCGCATCTCACAGCATTTATTCTACTCTCATGCTTCTTCTGCCAGACCCAACTTTCACTACCATACATTAAAGTAGGACTAACACAGCATTGTGAATTGCCGAACGTGCCTTTTTGACACATTCTGACTCTTCACAATAGCGTGTAGAGCCCCATTCACTCTATTTCCTGCGTTCACTCGTCGTTCTATATCCTTATCATATCTACCATCCCTGCTAAATAAACATCCCAAATATACAAACTCATCCACTTGCTCAATCAACTCCTTCTATTCTTATTTCATAACGTTTTATTTCTTTCAAAACCATCACTTTCGTCTTACTTGCTCACTTCATACCTCTTTCTTTTAATGACCGGTTCATTAAAGTAACCATCATTTAACTCGGCCGCCGACGATGCAAATATGACTTGATCATCGGCGTACAAAAGGCATTTGACGGTTAACTCACCCATTCTCAACCCACATTCTTCAACTTTCAAAGTTAGCAAACAACTGTCCATAAATAGGTTATACAGCCAGGGAAGCTACACAGCCCTGTCTGACACCTTTTTGGATGCCAAACCAGTCCGAGTAGACCCCGTTGATCCTGACACAATCACTAGAGTCCCTATAAAGAGACTTCAATGCCTGTATCAAACCAGCGCTCAAACCAAATGAGTTAAGTGTTTGCCATAACACATTCCTGTCCACTCTGTCATAAGCCTTTCCAAGTCCATGAAAGCACAAAACTTTCTGGTTTTGGCCAAAACTTCTCCGCAATCATGCGCATGGAAAATACTTGATCTATACACCCCATTCCTGTTCTAAATCCAGCTTGCACATCCCAAATTTTTCCATCAGTTTCTTCCATAACTCTTTCAATTAACACCTTAGTATACAGTTTACCCACAATGCCAAGTTGATACCACGGTAGTTTTACAGTCCTGCTGTGACCTTTTCCTTTATATATTGGGACTATAACGGCTTTGCACCAGTCTTCCGGTACCCGCTTCAGTTCCCAACATAAATTAAACAGGTGTACAGCAGCTCCTGCCACTCCCTCTCCAGCCCTTAGCATTCGAGTGATACTTCATCATATCCGGCTGCCTTACCTGCTTTCATGCTTTCATTGCTTTATTATTTCATCTATACTTATCTCCTACCTCTCCACTTCTTCTGGAATTTCTTTTCACTTAATTCAGACGACCCTTCACTCATAAACACGCTTTCAAAGTATTCCTTCCATCTCTTTAAATTCGAAACTTCATCATTCAGCATACAGCCATTCTCTCATCATATAGCATTCATTCTAGGCTGTTTTGAATTTCCCTCAGTTCTTACAGAGCCAGAACATTTTAATATTTGCCTGGAAGTCATCAGATATCCTTCTATCATTCTTATCCTTCTTCTTGCTTTTTCCTTCAACAACTTCTTTTACTCTTTATTTATAAGTCTAAAGTCTGCCTTTTTCTTTCAATCTCATCATTCATACCGCCAGAATTACCAGCTTTGGTTGCCAGTTAATCTAGCCATGCTCTCTTTTGCTTCAATTCCATCCGAATCTCATCATCCCACCACAACGTATTATTTTTCCTTTCATTCGTTCTCTTTACTTACACCATACTTCGCATGCATCCACCAAAACTTTCTTAACATTATTCCATACAGTCTTCAGGTCTAAATCATTCATACATATTTCATTCAAACCATTTATATTCTCCCTAAGCCAAACAACTTTTGGGTTTCCACTCTTCATTCGTATCCATAAGCCCTTGGCCATACATCTCATACTCTTTCACACATTGACCCATTCTGAAAGGATGACACTGACCCCTGGCATGCCCGCTCGGTCTCGTCTACACCAGACCAGTAAGCGGTATACATGCCATGTGCAGTGGCATCCTTTCTCCTTTCGTTCTCGTCTCATTTACACATAATACATCTATTCCTCTATCATTCATCATTTCGCATATTTCATCCATCTTATCATTCATTGCTCCACATACATTCAGCGTAGCCAGACGGGCCTGCAATCCACTTTTCACCTCCGGGAGACAGAACGTGACAGGTGGCGAACCTCGTCGCCGGTTTTACTCCTGAAGATTTCGCACCCTGCCCCATTAAAGGCGCCGGGAACTCAGCCATTTCTTTAATGTGTTGGCTCATGGTGCAACCCATGGTAGATTTTACGCCGCTACCATACGGCGAGGAGCCGAGTCTATCCTTCGGCTTTGTCGCTCGTTTAGCACCACCCGGGGACACGTGTAGGGTGGCCTAGGTTAGGTGGTTGAAGCCTACGGACGCGAGCGACCATCCCCTATATGTTTATTATTCTGATTCTAGTATGTTTATTATTCTGATGTATTCAGTTATGTACCTATTCAGATCAGTTCATAGTATTAATTTAAAAAAATAGGTTTGAAACAGCTTACTGATCCTCCGTGGCCTTATGAGATTCTCCAAGGCACATTAATTTGTTGCCGTATTCACGAGCACTATAAAAGCGTTAGGCATTATAAAACAAAACAAAAACACAAAACGTAACAACAAGAACAATATCATTAATTAATAAATAACAAGTAATAACGACAATAATTTAATAAACAAAACAATTGAACTATCGCTCGTGATAGTCAACACAAAACTGTCTCATAAACTAACATTATTA
Source organism: Parnassius orleans (assembly GCA_029286625.1). NCBI lineage: Eukaryota > Metazoa > Arthropoda > Insecta > Lepidoptera > Papilionidae > Parnassius > Parnassius orleans. Next base: position 16,864 of record JAGSMP010002200.1, read on the forward strand.
ATCAATCCCACAAAACAAATGAACACTAGGTAACGTCCTTGAAGCATGTGTAATTCCATAGCGCGCGAGGCGACAGGCAGTGTGTGTGAAAGGGAAGGGTAGAGTGAGTAGTATACCTAATGCATTGTTTCGTACCAATCTAGATAAGAGTTCGATGCCCATGAGGATATTGTTGTCAGCTTTTTTTTTTTGTTTCACTGCTGGTTTTATGTTTAAGTATTTTCATGATTTTTAAATGAAATATCGTTTAATTTAACTGTACTAACATAATGGAGCGTGAATAAAGTTAATAAAACTTTGAAAAGATGATTTTTTCCTCGGATCGAATTTTGTGACCATCATCATAGGTATCCTTAGTACTATCATCTGTCTTAGTTTTCGAGAGCGTTTCACAAACAGCCTGTATATATATATATGTGTGTGTGTGTGTGCATGTATGTAGATATATATATGGATACAAGTTTAAAACCTCTACAACTGCATTACATAACGTTCGTTTTAGGCTCCGCTGTAGTTAGGAAAAGTTGGATTAAAGGTTCTATTACAATTTTAGAAAATTTGCCATAAAATGTCATACAACGTAGTAGCATTAACGTGGTAGAGCCATGCTGCAGCTATACTATAGTTGTAGCACGATTAGGTGTTTTGAGCCACTGCTGCTGCTGTTGCTGCTGCTTGATGATCTTACACGTTTTCCTGCGCTTTCGTTTACTGCTGTATCTTCCTCTTACCCATTTTACCATTGTTTCCAATCCCACTTTGATGTAAGCTTTGAATTTTACTAAGGTACCGACGACAATTAGATAAATTTGAAACGTGGTGGAGCCATGCTGCAGCTATATTAATTATAGTTGTAGCACAAATAGGTCGGCTCGACCGGGGAAGGACCACGCTCTCACAGACTACCAGCGTGATATAGCAGCTCAATGCTGCTGTGTTTTGTATGGTGCGTATAGCAAACCGGAGCCTCTTTTTCCTGGAAACGAGGCATTCCATCTTAGTCCTCAAGAATGGCAACGCATCTGCTATTTGATTCTAGGATAGATTTAGATGTCTGGGTCACAGCATCCACTTACCATCAGATGGATTGTGTGCTCGTTTGTCACCCATATTCTATATATAAAAAACATAACAAGTTTTAACTACATATGAATTTCTTTATTTCTTGTTTCCAATTGTAACTGAAATTCGTCCGAATCTCGTAACATGATGTCACACTTGACAGTTAACGGTGTCTGCAAATCAGCTTCAGAAGACATCGACTTTGAAGGAACTTGTAGTTTTCAGCAACGCTAACACCGTCTTCATCGACATTATCGCGTACTGATAACCTGAATAGGTTGTGAAATGAATATTATTCTGTATTCTATGAAATTTTGTATATATAAAATTAAACATATTTCGAGAATAAGTACGCCGTATTGAGACAACGCGGCAGATTCAACCTTTCTCTAAACACCTCTGAATCCCTCGACCTGCCATTCGAGAGAATTCAACCGTTCAGATTTCAAGTCTACGTTTGTACCGAACAGCCCCTTTTCATATTTATGTTTTTGGTGGATTTTTATTTCAAAGTTTAGAACTCTCATGTCATAAAAAACTTAAAAATAGAAAAAAACTGTTAACTTACCAAGACAGTTTCGTGGACCATTGCTGAAGGCATGAAAGCGTAAGGGTGATGTGTGTGGCCATTCAGGAAACGATTAGGTTCAAACTTTTGCATCATGACCCCAGTGCTTAGGGTTACGGTGAATCGACCATATACTTACGATGACCCCAGTTTTTTTAACCAATGTGACGCCTGACGCTATACAAAAATATACTAGTTAAATTTATTGTATAGGCAATATCTTAATTGTTATATGTACTGAGTTTCTTACTTAAAAAGAACTTAACGACCTATCAACGCTACTTTTTATAGGACAAGGTGACAAGGAGCATACAGTCCACCTGATGTTAAGGGTTGCTGTGGTCCGAGACTATGAGAAAGCCTTTGATTCCATCGAAATTTGGGTGGCGCTACAGTCCCTTCAGCGGTGCCAAGTTGACTGACGGTATATTGAAGTGCTGAAGTGTTTTTAAAGTAGGGCTACGATGGCTATCCGAGTACAGGATCAGAGTACGAAACCTATCCAACTGCAGCGATGTGTAAGACAGGATGATGTCATATCCTCGTAACTCGAACTATTATGCGACAAGGTCGAACTTTTAAAGAAGCTAAAACAAAAATCTGTCTTTACAACAGCCTTGTCCGCAGTCACTTAGAGTACTGTAGCGTTGTTTGGCGTCCACATTATTCTACACACTACTTAAGACTGGAGCGTGTACAGAAAAGATTCATGTGACATCTATCATACTCAGCGAGGATTTACAAAAAGGTAGTGTCCTATAAAAAAAGGCTTAAATACTTTTACATCATGACTCTTGACCAAAGAAGAGAATTGTTAGATTTAATGTTTTTATATAAATTAAATAAATAAGTTAGACTGCCCCAGTTTATTAAGTAAAATTAATTTTCGAGCCACGCAGATATCCGCGTACTGTTATTATTCGGTCGCCTCCACGCACCAGAACAGTCTTCGGCGCCAACTCCACGATCCCTCGTTTATGTAAAATATGTAATAAATTTAGTCAGTTTATTGACATCAACATTGATTCGTCTCACACCTTTCGTAAATTAATTATCAGCAACCTAGTCAGCCAGTCATCCTGAGTTTGATTTTTCTCATATTAGTTATTACATACAAAATGTATTTTAGTTTCTTATAATGTATTTAGTTGGGTTAGATTATGATAATTGTTAAAATTGGTTGTAATTATAATTGAAAACTTATTATTAGTTTGATTAATCTCTTTTGAAACTGTTTAAATTGATAAGGTTTTACAGGCTTTTACCAAAATTACTAATGTATTTTTTTTTTTTGTTTTGTTTTGGTTTGTTTCGTTATTAACTCACTTTCATATTTATACAGTAATACTAGCAAAAATAGCATGTAGTGTACCTTTAAATGATTTTAAATACTCTGTGGAAGTAATATAGTAATAATACTTTAAGAAATGTATGTAACGTATGTATTGTAAAATTGCTGGTAGACCCAATGAATAAATAAATAAATAAACTCTTCATCGCTGCATTGGAAGCCGTTTTCAAGCTACGGTTTCAATGCAGTACATCACCACCTTCGATTTGCCGACGATATAGTCCTTATGGCAGAATCGCTGGAGGACCTACGCACTATGCTCAATGACCTCAATAGTGTCTCCCAACGGATAGGTCTAAAGATGAACATGGACAAAACAAAGATCATGTTTAATGTCCATGTCACACCCATGCCGGTAGTTGTTAGGAGCACTAAGCTCAGTTTTGACGAGTATGTGTACTGGGTCAAATAGTCCACTAGGTAAGTCCAACTCGACCGAGAGGTCAATCGACGGATTCAACTCGGTTGGGCAGCGATCGGAAGACGGCACGTCTTCTCGTCAGGTATACCTCAAAACCTGAAAACGAGACTGTACAACCAGTGCGTGTTGCCAGTGATGACCTATGGTACTGAGACGTGGTCCTTCACTGCTGGCCGGATGGGGAAGCTCAAAGTCGCTAAGTGAGCTATGGAGATGGCTATGCTCGGAGTTTCTCTGCGTGATAAACTTAGAAATTAGGATATCCGCAGTAGAGGCAGAGCGACCGACATAGCCCAACGGATTAGTAAGCTGAAGTGGCAATGGGCCGGCCATATAGCTCGAAGAACCGACAACCGATGGGGAAAAACGGTTCTCGAGTGGCGGCCTCGTACCGGCGGACAAAGTATAGGCTGTCCCCACACTAGATGGAGTGACGACCTGGTAAGACATGCAGGAAGTCGATGGATGCAGGTGGCTCAGGACCGTGCTTTGTGGCATTACTTGGGGGAGGCCTATGTTCAGCAGTGGACTAATGAAGGGCTGTAATGATGATGATGATGATGATGGTAAATTAAAATTAATGAAGCAAAATATTAGTCGGCGCGAATTCTCCCAGTTTCCGCACTTGTCCCAGATAGAATGTCTTGATGAAGATATTCAAACATACGCTCAACATTTAAATACCCTGCATGATGACTTCAAAAATAGATTTGAAGATATTCTGACAATGGAAATACCACCATGGATATACATAACCCCATTTAATGAACCTCGTCATATCTTGTCAAAAGAAGTTTTAGTGCCGTTACCAACCTGTTAACAAAAAAAAGGAGCAAATTAAACATCACAGAACGGGGAGATTTGAGATTACTTCTTACAAAACTGAAGCCAAATATTGATAATTTGCTGTCAATTCATCAAGTACATCCGCCTCATTAAAAGTATGACTATTTTTTATTGTTGATTTACATTTCAGAATTCATTGTTGATTTTTTGTCAATTATTGATTGTTTGTAATAATAAATGTTTATAATTTTGTATAACCAGAAGTATTATTTTAATAAATAGGACACAAGAAAATGTGCTACTTTTTTTCTTCTAACACCCCAATTTAGGGTGATATTTTTTTGAGTTTTGAATACAGTAGAAATGTAGCAGCAGGGTCTACCGAAAATAGTAAAATTTTGTGGTCCACGAGAAAAAAAGTTTGGGAAATAATGGTGTAGCCCATCAAACTGATTTATCGGCCGATAACTAATCTTTATAATATGCGCACTTCATACATCTCAATACTGATTAAGAAACCGACTAAACTCTCGCCCGATAGAAAATCTGCAGTGTGCGGTGTCTCTTAGTACAATTATTACAGCAAGAAATTATAACGCGTTAAAAGACGCAATTCTAGCAAACATTAGTCACAAGTTTTATGTTTATTATAGCACTTACAAATTAAGGCAAGTTGAATCTTAGGCTTAGTTGAATAAATAGAAAGTTAAGCAATTAGATTTTTATAAAATATTTTAACGTTATATATCACTCAGGTACCTATTGTCTTGCCAATTGCAAACGCATGTTGCGTTAGTTTCCATATTCTTGCTAGGTCTGAATCCATACACTTTATACATACAAACTAAAAAGAAAACTGTGTAGTTTCATGTAAAGAGATAAAAGAAGGCTTGTATTTTTTAGCAAGCTGGATAGCTACTCCTAAAAATGGATGGGTACTAATTCAAATGTTAAATGTTACCGATAATAGGGTATTTAGTAACAGATTTACATACTAAAATCGAAAAACTCAAGTTGATTTGATATTTATTCATTTGAAAGTACAAAAAATAATTCAAAAAAAAATATTATTACAATTAATGAAATTAGGGCATTTAAATTAAGTAGAGCAAAATACAATTGAAAACATTTGCGCAAAATATGCGGATGTATTTTACTTACCCGGAGACAAATTAACTACTACAGACACATATACGCATAATATTTCTGTAAAATCTAACATAGTTCCAATTTTTACAAATCGCTGATTTTATAAAAAAAAACGATGAAATTAAAGGTCAGATAAAAAAAAAATGATGGAATAATAGAGCCTAGCAAAAGGGGTTGGTCGGGTCCAATATTGTTAGTTCCTAAAAAACCGAATTCAACGAAAAATAGTAAATGGAGATTAGTAATCGATTATAAAAAGCTTAACAGCTGTATAGAAGATAATTCCCTTTACCACATATCACTGATATCTTAGAATCTAACTGGAAGCATCTATTTCCCTTCTTTAGATTTGTACCTTGGTTATTACAATGTCAAATTAGATGAAAATGGCCGTAAATTAACATCATCTTATTCAGGATAATATCAAATAACGCGAATGCTAATGGGATTAAAAAATATTTCTAGTTCATTTTCTAAAATAATTACTATGGCAATGGCAGGACTAAATGACGAAAAGTGTTTAGTATATCTAGATGATTTGATAGTTTTTGGGAGAAATCTAAAAATTCACAATAAAAACTTGTAGAATATATTTGAAAGATTGCGAGCAGTAAATTTAAAGCTAAATCCAGCAAAATGTGATTTCCAAATTTTGTATCTCAATATAATTTCAAGTAACGGAACAAGGCCTGACCCTCAAAAAGTAGATACGGTAAAAAATTATCCATGTCTTAGAAATACCGATGCAGTAAAAGGATTTGTAGCTTTCGTCAATTATCATAGGAAATTTATATCTAATTTCGCATAAATTTCGCAAGAAATCGCATATCCTTTAAATAAATTAACAAGATAGGGAAAAATTATGAACAAAAAAATGAATCATTTCAAATATTAAAACAACGATTAATTACCCCACCAATTTTAGAATATCCAGATTTTTCTTTAAAAAATAAATGTGCGGTACTAACGGATGCTCAAATAGTACTATAGGAGCAATTTTGTCAAATGAATATGGACGACCAATAGCTTATACGTGTCCAACTTTATTGAGAAAAAACTACTAGCGATAGTTTGGGCAGGCAGTAACATATCTTCGAACATTAAAAATACTTACGGACCACAAACCACTATTTTAATTATTTAATATGAAAAATCCATCAATTCGACTTATGGAATTTAGGTTAGCATTAGAAGAACATAATTTTGAGGTAGAATATGTTAAAGGTTCTGACAAAGCAACTGCAGATTCACTGTCAAGAATTACTATAGAAGATTTGAAAGAAATGTATGAGAGTAAAGTACATGTGTGTGACTCTACGGTGGATGTAGTAGATAATGACTCTAGGTCTGATCAACCAAGAGTTGTCAACACTCATATGAAATCAAGAGGATCAGTTGAATTAAGACTTATTAATGCAGATAAGTTAGAAAAAATAAGTAAAATGGGAAAGATTACGAATGATAATATAAAGATAATAATGATATTTTTATAAAGAAATTATTAGCAGAAATAAAGAATAACAAAAATAAGCGAGGACCACACATATGCATTTTAAGTGATGTTGAAAGAGTTGATAATGTAGACGATATACGAGTTGTACTAACATTACAGTGTGAGCTAACGAAGTACGTAGAAGAGTATCCTTTAATTTAAAAAAAATCTAAGGTAGTAGCGAGAACATTTGTTCATAATTTTATTCTCAGATACGGTGTGCCGAGAGAAACAGCAACGGACAGAGGAAATTAATTTCTATCGGAAATATTTCAAAAGGTTTTTAAACTACCAAATATTAGACAACTTAATTCCACAGCACATAACCATTAGTCAATCGGAGCCCTGAAGATTACACACACAAATTTGTATGCGTTTTTGCATATTCAAACCGATAGCCACCCTGAGTTATGGGGTAGGTGGATTACTTTTTGGTATTTTGCATACAACACGACAGTACACTCAGAAAAAGGATTTACACCGTATGAATTGGTGTTTGGTAAGAAATGATTCTACCATATATTAATATAATAATTTGTCAAAACTTTAGTTTTGACAAATTATCCTTGTGAACTAAAATACCGTTTGCAAATTTCTAAAAAAAAGGCACAAGATAGTCTGTTAAAAGTAAACTAAAATATAATATAAAAATATTAATCCTATAGGGTTTAAGGAAAATGATTTAATTCTTGTCGAAAATGAAACACCGAGTAATAAGTTAGACAACTGATGGTAACTGGATGCTGTGACCCATAGACATCTAAATCTATCCTAGAATCAAATAGCAGATGCGTTGCCATTCTTGAGGACTAAGATGGAATGCCTCGTTTCCAGGAAAAAGAGGCTCCGGTTTGCTATACGCACCATACAGAACACAGCAGCATTGAGCTGGTATTTCATGCTGGTAGTCTGTGAGAGCGTGGTCCTTCCCCAGTCGAGCCGACCTATTTGTGCTACAACTATACGATTAATATAGCTGCAGCATGGCTCTACCACGTTAAAAAACTTTTGCAAATACTTCTATTTTTCATCCAAGTTCTTTTTCGTAGGTTGATTTACTATAATTTGCCATTACCCATACATACTGTGAGGCAGAGTACGATTAAGTGAAAATTAGTTGCAGATGTTCATGAGTTTGCCGTTCCCATTTTTATATAAGTAAGAGTGACAAACGAGATCCAACTGATAGTAAATGAATAATGTAGCTCATAAATCCCTAGGAGAACATCTGTTCCCGTTTAAGTAATCAAATTGGTTTATGGATTGGTGGATATTTTAAATCTGGTATAATATACCAGATGGTTACCGCCATTAGAAGCTCTTTTGGTTCGCTCTCTTGGATCACTTTGGTTGTTCCACTATACGACATTATAATTGTAAATTAAACATTTAAAACTCTTTTTTCACTCAAATAAATATATTTTCAATTAAATAACTCATTATTCACTACAGCCCTTCACAAGTCCACAAGTACAAGAACACTCCTCCCCCAAGGAATACTACAAATCACGGTCCTGAGCCACCTGCATCCATTGATTTTCTGCATGTCTTACCAGATCGTCGCTCCATCTAGTGGGGGGCCGCCCAACACTTCGCCTACCGGTACGAGATTGCCACTCGAGAAACGTTCTTCCTCATAGGTTGTCGGTTATTTGAGCTACATTGGCTATTTAGCTACAATGGGCCGGCCATTGCCACTTCAGTTTACTAATTATTTACTACTCTGGTTCTACTGCGGATATCTTAATTTCTAAGTGTATCACGCAGATAAAACCCGAAAATAGCCCTCTCCATAGCTTGCTGAGCGACATAAAGCTTTCTCATATGGCCAGCAGTGAAGGACCACCTCTCAGATCCATAAGTCGTCATTGACATCCCACACTGATTGTACAATCTTGTTTAAAGGTTTTAAAGTATACCCGAGGAGAAAATGTTTTGTGATCTCCCGAACGCTGCCCAACGGAGTTGAATCCATTGATTGACCTCTCGGTCGAAGTTGGACTTACCTAGTCAGACTATTTGCCCTTGGTATACAACAGTCTTGGTCGACAACTTCTAGCGCAGTGCTCCCAACAACTACCGGTATAGGTGTGACATGGACGTAACACATTACCTTTGTTTTGTCCATGTTCATCTTAAGACCTATCCGTTGGGAGGCACTATTGAGGTCATTGAGCATAGTGCTTAAGTCCTCCAGCAATTCTGCCATAAGGACTATATCGTCAGCAAATCGAAGTTGAGTGATGTACTCGCCATTCATGTCAATACTTCTGTACTCGGATATAGTCGTAGCCCTACTGTACAAATACTTCAGCAATTCGATGTACCACAGTCAACTTGGCACCGCTGAGGGCAGCACCGCCCCAATTTCGACGGAATCAAAAGCTTTCTTATAGTTCATATACGCAAGGTATATTGGTAGATTGTACTCTTCGGTCTTATATTCAATTTGCCGAAAGGTACGTATGTAGTCTCTGGTACTAAAGCCGTCGAAGTCGAAGTCGTCCAGTCTGCGTGCGAGACTCTTGAAAACAGCACGTAGACGCGGCTCAGAAGGGAAATCGGTCTATAGTTATTAAAAAGAGTGTTGTCGCCTTTCTAGAAGAACAAGACTGCCTCACTTCCGCTCCACGCCTCCGTTGGAGTGCCACCATGAAGGACGGCATTATAGAGCTTCTGAAGGACTTCAAGTACTGATTTTCCACGCGCTTTCAGAAGCTCCGCTGTAATTCCATCCTCGCCTAGGGCCTTGCCGTTTTTAAGGTGCTGGAGAGCCATTCTAATCTCTCTTTGACTGACCTCCGGGATATCATCGGAATAGTGTCGTATAAGACTTGCGTGTGCCTCCAACGATGATATGTACAGCTGCCCATAAAACCTCTCAATCTCACTCAAAATCTCAGGTGTCCCGGAAACGATGCTGCCACACCCGGTCTTCAGCTTTGACAGTTGGCTCTTTCTGACAGACAGATCTCTGGTAAAGACTTTGGAGCCTTGGTTCCGCTTGATCGCTTCTTTAATACAATCTGTATTGAAGTTGCGTAAGTCCCGCCGCATGCATTTGGAGATCAGTCTGATCAGTTGCCTGTATGCTGTCAAATCTGTTGAAGACTGCAGCTTCATTTCCCATCTGACAGTCGTGAGATTAAGAGTGTGATCGGAGAGTTTTTATGTTCTTCTGCGACGGGTCTTGCAGAACTTAGCTCCGACTGCATGGACAGTTTCCACGAGCTGTTCATTCATAGCGTCCACTTTTTAGCATTATTTGAGGCGATGTTAATGGTTCTGTAATTCGAGATGAAAGTTTTTGAGGCTTTAGAGCACGAGGGGGACGAAGCGTTGACTTCATTAGACGTAACCTCTTCAACTTAACATTAACGTTCGATGTGTCCCTTACCATTTGGTGATCGCTACCAGTTTTCACCCTCGTGATCACTGAGACATCACTGAACAGTTGCCGTCTGGTCGTCAAAATGAACTCAATTTCATTATTTGTCAAACCGTCGGAGCTTCACCAGGTCCACTTTCTGTGGGGTAACATCTGGAAGAAAGAGTTCATTTTAAGGAGTCTGTCTTTCTCCATGAAGTCGGCCTACTGCCCCGGCGCTTGGGTTACGTCGCCTTATCTTAAATTTTACTACCCTCAGCTCGCCGTTCTCTCTTGTGCCTAGTTTTGCGTTGAAGTCTCTCATTAACAAAGGATAGTGGGTTTGGAGGAATGCATGGTTCTAAAGATATCGTCATACATTTCCCCCACCTCCTCACGGATGTGCCGAGTTTTGTGCGTAAACCTGTATGACTTTTATCGAATACCGTTTGCTGATTCTGAGTATAAGGTACGCAACTCTCGTCGACACACTCCTAATTTTATTCATCTATGATTGGCAAATGCACTTTCGTCTATCATCGTCTCAATCATTGCGCACCTATGCACACTATTATGTGTTCAGTTGGCGGGCGTTGGCTATCAATAAGGCCAGCGAGGTAATAGCGGCTACTGCGTTATATTTAAAAAGTGCCTAGCTCAGTTTATAGTAATTCAGGGTTCCATAATATGTCCATTAAATACTGTACATCGTCCCATGGGTGTCAATAGAGGCAACAGAGAGAAGCTAAAACAGGAAATGGGCAGCATTTTCTTCTTGATTACAACTCAAAATTTTAAAAACAAACTGTGGTTGCCAACCCGCCTGCCAAGCGTGGCGACTATGGCAAAATTGACTATATGGGGGAGGCCGATGTTCAGCTGTAGACTTTTATAGGCTGATGAATGTACGGACTATTTCAATTGATTTCATTGATACTTACGAAGTGTTAAATCTTTATCAACTTTCCTGACAATATGAGGTACTGGTGGATATAGCCTCAACGTCTCCTTAATAACAGCTTCCAAGTATTTGAGTTTGGGAAGGTCATCTGCCAGAACAGGTCTGTCACTATCCCCGAAGATTTCATATAACCTATAAATATTTTGCTTTATTTACTTGTTTAAAAAGTTTTCCGTTAAACATAAAAAAGCATAATTAATCTATGAGACAATTTAACTCTAGCCCTCATCCCATACCATTACAATTTAAATCATACGCATAAAGCGGTCCTGGTATTCTATAGTCAATGGTATTCTATAATTGAAGTTAGTTTCAGATGTTTTGATAACTGCAGTTGGACTTTCTATCAAGTGGACTGTGGAATTGTCACTCTAATATTATTGGAAAAATACAAGAGAGTAAAAAAATTAAAACAACACGCATTGATCCGATATGAATTATGAAGAGGAATAACAGCTATATAAATTATTTGCAACAGATAAGTGTTCGATCATAAATTTACCAATGTTTGTTAATCAAAAGTTCTAAATTTCATTAAACAAAATCTGGGTAAAAGAGTTATTTGGAATATTAAGTAAACATTCTATTATAATTCGTTATTTATACAATTTTATTGTAAAATTTTATGTGTAAAAAGTAATCCCGATGGATTTCTTGCTGGTTCTTCTCAGGACTGTAATATTTTATAAACCATAAAGAAAAATTGAATTTCAAAAAGTACTGTGCGAATAAATCATGTTGAATATGATTTAAAGTTTATCTTTTATGGATTATGTTTTCTCTACTTTTACAGTAGTTATTTCATGGCCTTACATATCATTGTTGGTCGCTTTAGTAGTGATATTCTAGTATGTCATAAGGTAACGTAAATTATAAAATAAGGAGAAAATGTCACAAATATTATCGAATGCAATAGGATCATCCCTATTGTAGATTACAAAGCCAAAAGGGCATCCCATGAGTATATCTATATTTTAGTGGACACTTAAGAGCCTGTGCTGCATGATTTAATAATACAAATTCCATAATATCGCTCTCATATCATCGAAATATTTGTCAACCAATAGCTTATACAAAGGCTGGCAAAAGAGAAAAAGGCTACTCCATTTATAAGTGGTATTATTTGATAAACTATCTAGGAATTGATTCATATAGGTGGCGGGACCGTTTTTTGTGGCTGTAATGAAGATAATGAATGAACTTAACAAACACTCACTCCTTATAAACTTTATCCTGAATATCGGGATAGCGTGAAAGCATGCACCATACAAACGAAGCTCCAACTGCTGTAGTGTCAGTGCCCGCTATTGCAAGAACCAACACTTCTTCCCTTAACTCCATGTCTGTGAGTCCACTGGTATCATTAGATGAGTCCATGAGTATCTCTAGAAACGTTTTTGGGTATTCTTTCGTTGCACCTAAAATATTTTTAATATCACCATATTATTATCACATTAATATTTAATACATCTGCCCGAGCTGCCCGCTTTGCTTGCGCTTGTTCTCTTGAAGCTCACAGTACATGACGCGTTTTGCTACTCTGTTGTCAGCCATACGAAACACGACCACACCAACTCAATTGCCGCTGCATCAGGATGTTGCAGATGTTATCTCAGCGTAGGACTTGCAAAGAAAATATTCAAAGAAAGTTTATCCGTTACCTCCGTTATAGAACCAAAGCCTATCGCTATACCTCTGATAATTATATTAGTTATTGTAAAACAACATCACCTTCTTCCTCTTGCTAAGCGCCGTGAGATTGCTGATCTCACTTTTCTGTTAAAAATAGCTTGAAGTGCTATTGACTGTCCTGAGCTTTTATCTAAATTACATCTTAGCTGTCCTGACAAACCTCTTAGATACAACACACTTTTAAGTCTCCCGTTTGCATCTACAAATTATAGGCAAAATACATTTATTTGGCGAGCGAGCAATAATTTTAACAAGCTAGCGAAAGAGTTTGACTTCGATTTGTTTAACACTAGCGCTGCGTCAGCCAACGCATACTTAACAATGCATTTTTTTGGTAGCTGTAAGTGAGATATTGATGCGTTTGTTACAAAACTAGCGATTCACTTCTTTTATATTTGTGTTTATATTTTTCTTTTATATGTATAATACATGTTATATCAGTTAGCCCTCATTTGGCATAAGTATGTTAGTACTGGATACTCTTGAGTGTTGAATCTTGTTTATCACTGCTGTAAATTCATCTTTATATCTATTAGTGAGGATGTTTTATTGGTTTATTGTAGTTATTAGTATTATCTATCCTAATTAATATAGCTCTTGGTCTTCCAAACAAATAACTATTGAAGCGGCTGCCGGACACCACTCTGGGTATTTTACGTCTATCATAAATTAGGTGTTATTTCAGTATAGAAGCCATAAGATTTTTCTGCCATTTTAGAATATTAAATATTACTATTACGACTATTACTCTCCTAGCTGTTTCGTCTACAGCGTCCATTTTAGACTCCTTGTCCTATATCTCTCTCCTATCCCATCCTCCTTTATCTAAGTCTTACTGCTCCGCCCGTTCATATGCTCGCAAGTGACTAGCATAGTCGATCTTAGCGAGAAAATTGCGAGTACACTTAGGGCAGGGGAGAACACCGTCGCAGTAATTATATTGTATAGCCACAGGTGGTCAGGCGATGTGGTGATGCGATGAAGATAAGTTCTTCGCGTTTAGCATCTAGATCTTGTACGCGTTTGGTTTCGATAGTGTTGATGTTTTGTTTTACAAGTCACGTCCATTTTTGCCGATCTTTAGCAAAGTACTCCCAATAAAAGAAGTTTTTCATGTACCTTACCTCGATATGGATACCGTTGATCCTGTAGCTGATTGGGACACTTTATCTTCACAAGGCTTGGGCCTGAAAAAGCATTTTCACGAGGACGGGTTTGATGGAACTGATGAGAAGTTAACTTTAAGACATCGGAACCTCTTACGACAACAAAATCACAGTGGGAGCCAAAGTAATCGTTTTTAGAAGCAGTCAAGAAGAGTGGATCTGCTCTCAGGTGAATTGCTAGGGAGATGAAATACAGCTAGTGGTCAAGGAAGGCGGAATATTTGCAATGACTCCTTGATACCATGCAGCTTGGTATTTTTCATGCGGAAGTAAAGAAACTCGTTGAGCCTAAGCATAGAAAAAGTGTGGGAATAACGATTAACAGCGAAAGAGGACGTGTTAAAGCGGTGGGCTCAGCACTTCGCAGAACTTCTAAACGAGGATCGTTTAGCCGACATCGGATTAATTAGCAACATCTTATCTCTTCCGCAAGTTCCCGAGTTAGACGAGTCAACAAGGTTGCAAGACGTTGTCAATGCCATTCAAGGTCAACCAAATAATAGAGCGGTTAGAATGGATATTATTAGTAGGAAGAGTTACAGCGTCCTCCACGTCCAATAGAATAATGCGTGTAGGGCGGTGATGGGGCTGCCTCGATTTTGTTGCGCCTCTGATATGTTCGCGGATGCGCGCACCGATTGCTATCATGCCATTATGCGCAAGCGGGCCGTGTCCCTGGTGCGTAGAGTGCGGGTCAGCTCCACCACTGTCCTGGCGATGATCGTGGAAAAGTGAGACTGCTATATCATCCGGCATTGCTGCGACAGATATATCGCAGTACAGTTGCCTCACAGAAAGTTTTAATTGATCTTTTTCTTGGCGAATTGTTACAGCATGGAGGAGAGCAGCTATACTCTACGATATGGAAACTTTCTGTCCGGAAGTGGTGTGAAGAACAAGTTCCATCCGTATTTAAGATATCGCGCATTTGCTCTTTATATAAAAATAAAGGTGAAAGATCTGACTGTTATTACTATAGTAGTGTGTCGCTCCTTTCTACTCCTGGAAAAGTGTATAGGGTGCTTTTTAACCAATTCATTTCTATTTCGGAAGCGTTGTTACCAGAAATACAATTTGGTTTTCGTCCGGGAAGAGGTAATTGTGAAGCTATCTTTTGCGAATGTCAGCTGCAGGAAAAAAGTTGCAAGCACCATCCGCCAATGTTTCTTTCATTTGTTGATCTGGAGAAAGCGTTTGATGTACCTCGTGAAGCGTTATGGATGATTATGTTAAAATTGGGTTGTCCGGAAAAGTATGTACGAGTATTGAGGCTTCAACACGATGGAATAAATTGATGCGTTTACGTAAATGGTGAACAAACAGAATTTCCTCTGTTCTATGCGGCGCTAAGCAAGGTTGTGTCCTGGTGCAAACGCTGTTTGCTCTCTTTTTCGATGTCGTTATCAGGGATGCACTACATACTCTGCAGGAAGGCAAGCGTATTCGTTTGCACACCGATAGCGAAAGCTTGAAGACGTTCGCAAAAGATAGCTTCACAATTACCCCTTCCCGGACGAAAACCAAATTGTATTTCTGGTAACAACGCTTCCGAAATAGAAATGAATTGGTTAAAAAGCACCCTATACACTTTTCCAGGAGTAAAGGGGCGACTATAGTAATAGTCAGATCTTCCTGCTTTTTATATAAAGAGCAAATGCGATAAAGCCGGATGGAACATTCTTGACACCACTTCCGGACAGAAAGTTTCCATATCGTGAAATGCTGGCTGCTCACCTCTTTGTGACAACCGCCGAAAAATCAGTAAAACGGGCTGTGCGATATATCTGTGCGCAGCGGTAATACGAACAATCTCACTACGATCATCGCCAGGACGAGTGGTGGAGCTGACCCGCACTGGGGCGGCCCGGTGCTGGCATGGCATCGGTGCGCGCATCCGGCGCATCCGAGGCGCAACTAAATCAGGACAGCCATCACCGCCCGCGCATTATTCGGACGTGGAGGGCTGTAACTCTTCCTACTAATACTCCATTGGTATTCTAACCGCTCTTATTTGGTTGACCTTGAGGCATGGGTGACAACGTTGGTGGCTCGTCTAACTGGGAACTGCGGGAGACTGGATGTCGGATGGGCTTGATCCTCGCGGTCGCTGAGCCCGGCAACCGCTCTTCATACCGTTCCCACGCGCTATGCGGGCTCAGCGGACTTTCACTTCGCATGAAAATACCAAGCTGCATGCGGGTCATTGGCAATCCGCCTTCTCGCTGACCACTGGCCCATCTCCTAATCACCTGAGCAGATCCACTGGCTGGGCGTTGTCCCACTGTTTTTGAAGTCCGTTGCATCAAGCTTCTCAGTTCCATCAAACTCCGTGAAATCTTTTTCAGGCAAGCCTGTGAAGATAAAATCTCATCAGCTACAGGATCGGCAATCGAGGCAGGTACATGTTGCACTTTAAGAATACTTTGCTAAGAGATCGGCAAAAACAGACGTTTTAAAAACAAACATCAACACTATCGAAACCCTGCGTACAAGAATAAAAACGCGAAGAACTGTCTTCATCGCATCGCTGACCTGTGCTCAATACTGCGACGGGTCTCTGCCCTAAATGTGCTGATTTTCTCCCAGATCGACTATGCTAGTCATTGCGAGCTTGAACGGCGGAGCAGTTAGACTTAAATAAAGGAGGATAGGATGGAGAGGAGAGATATGAGATAAGTCTAAAAATGGACACTGTGAACGAAACGGCTAGTAGGTAATAGTCGTAGTAATAATTAATATTCAAAATGGCAGAATCTTATAGCTTTACTGATATACCACTAATTTATGCTAGAACGTAAATACGAACTGGTGTCCGTTAGCCGCTTTTGTTTTTGTTTTTTGGAAGACCAAGGCTATATTAATGGATGATATAATAACTATGAAACCAATTAAAGATCCTCACTAATAGATATAGATGATTTACAACAGTGCGATTCAATCAAGAGTATCAATACTACACTGCCAAATGAGATGGCTAAACGATATTATATACATACAAAAGAAATATAAACACAAATATAAAGAGTGAATCGCTAGTTTTGTAACTAACGTCTATCTCACCTTACCACCAAAAGTGCATTGATGGTGGTTGACTGACGCAGCGCTAAGTTAAACAAATCGAAGTCAAACTCTTTGTTAAGCTGTTAAAATTATCGCTCGCTCGCCAAATAAATGATTTTGTATAATTGAGGTGCAACGGGCAAAAGGTGTTGTATGGAGGTTTGTCAGGACAGATGTAATTGGTTTAAAGCTCAGGACGATCAATAACGCTAGCTATTTTTAACGAAAGTGAGATCAGCAATCTCTGACGCTGAAATGAATATGCAATATCAGAAGTACTAGCGATCTCTTTGGTTCTATAACGGAGGTAACGGATAAACTTTCTTTGAATATTTTTTTTCAAGTCGGGTAATATAATATTTTACATACCTAGGGTTCCAGATTTGTGATGCGTACTGTAAATTACTTCTTACAAGAGAACAATATAGGATCTTTAGAGTTTTAGGCTTTGTGAAATCTTTAGAGCCACGCATCAAAAATCCAAGAGCTTTCGAAGATTTGGCTATAATGCTTCCTAAGTGAGCGTCAAATATCAATTTATAATCTTGAAGAACACCAAGATCTCTAACAATGGAATCCCTTTTAAGATTTTCACCTTTTAGTTTATAGTTGAAGACAATCGGTTTATATTTGCGACTATAGGACATAAAGCTACATTTAGAAGGGTTTAAATCTAAGTAGTTTAGGTGGCAATAACGCTCCAGATTTGACAGATCTTCTTGTAAAGCCTCAGCATCATCAATCGATGTTATTTTCAAAAAGAGCTTCATATCGTCGGCAAAACATAATAGGCGAGCTTTCTTTAGGTAATAGTTAATGTCGTTGATAAAAATAACAAAAAAATACCGGTCCCAGCAGTGAGCCCTGTGGCACACCACTTGGAACAGTTACCCATCCTGATATGTAGTTGCTGATGACAACAGCTTGTGACAGATTATTTAAAAATAAGACAGTGTGAGACATTTAGTACTGCGATCGTTAATCCGCCTGCCAAGCAAAAAAAATTATCGCAATTAGGGCAAATCTTCCTTAAATTGGATAAGGCACATCCTTTACGAGCTGATGAAGAAAATGAAGAATATTGTAATTGAAAGTGAAATTTTTTCCCATTAAACCTTTCATAATAAAGTGTCTATTCCCCTTGTGTCTTTCCCTTTATCTATTCCAACGATATATATTTGTTTAAACTTTTTTGAAGAAAATTGTGATTGAAATTCTTATATTATTATATAAACTATAAAGTTTTAAATGTCTGACTTACCAACCATACTATTTCTTTGTGATTCTTTGTCATTCATCTTCTTAGCAAATTTTTGTTTAGATTTAATGATCTGAAACAAGATTTTTAAGAATTATTTATTGTAAAATATTGTAAAACCCGTGTAGTGGCAGGTAAATACTCTACCCCATATCTTCCCGTGGGTGTCGTAAGAGGCGACAGAGGAAACTGAGGCAGAGAGGATGGGCAGCAGCATCTTTCTGATAACAGCAAAAACAATAAAAAAAAACTGCAGTTGCAACCCGCTCGCCAAGCGTAACTATGGCAATATACCCCAATAGTAACGAAGAGACGGCCCCAGTCCCCGGCGGCCCCGCTATTCCTGGCTACAGTGGCGACCATGGTAACGGCGGGGCGGGGTGCTAGAATCTCCGGTGGAGTTCGGTTGCCACCCGACGACTCGACCTGGCAACTTATAACGCACGTACCTGAGGACTGACGAGAAGATCCTGGAGCTGGAAGAAGAGATAGACAAGTTGCGCTGGAATATTATAGGATTATCCGAGGTCCGAAGAGGACACGGTAATCCTCGAATCCGGCAACTTGTTCTACCACCGGGAGGGCGACCATCTGTCCCAAAGAGGTGTCAGATTTATCGTCCACAAGTCTCTCATTAACAACGTTGTAAGATTGGGAGTGTCGACGAGGGTTGCGTACCTTATACTCAGAATCACCAAACGGTATTCGCTGAAGGTCATACGGGTTTGCACCAACCTCGGCACACCCGATGAGGGTGGAGGAAATGTGAGGAGATATCTCTAGAGCCATGCATTCCTCCAAAACCCTATACGGTGTTAATGGGAGACTTCAACACAAACTAAACAGAAAGTACGGTGAGCTGAATAGGGAAATTCGGGTAGGGCAACGGAACCCAAGGGGCCAGCAGCTGGCCGACTTCATGGAGAGGACTTTTATGATGAACTCTTTCTTCCAGAAGCGGCCCCCAGGGACCTGGTCGAGCCCCGACAGTTCGACAAAATGAGATTGACTTCATTATGACGACCAGGAGACAATTGTTCAGTGATGTCTCAGTGATCGCGAGGTGAAAACCGGCAGCGATCACCGATGGTGAGGACTGAACCTAAACGTAAAGTTGGAAGGTCACGTCTAATGAAGTCAACGCTCCGTCCCCTCATGCTCTAATCCAAAGTCGAAACCTTTCAGCTCGAGCTACGAAACCGTTTTCAGTGCCTAGAAGATTGCAATGCAGTGGACGATATGAATGACAAGCTCGTGAAACTGTCCATGCGGTCGAGCTAAGTTTTGCAAGACCCGCCGCAGAAGAACACAAAACTCTCGATCACACTCTTAATCTCATGGCATTAGACGGGATATGAAGCTGCAGTCTTCAGTAGATTTGACAGAATACAGGCAACTGAACAGACAGATCTCCAAATGCATGCGGCGGGACTTGCGCAACTTCAATACAGCTCGTATTGAAGAAGCGATCGAGCGGAACCAGGGCTCCAAAGTCTTTGCTAGAGATTTGTCTGCCAGAAGAGCCAACTGTCGAAGCTGAAGACCGAGTGTGGCAGCGTCGTTTTCAGGACACCTGAATTTTGAGTGAGATTGAGAGGAGGTTCTATGGGCAGCTGTACACATCATCGTTGGAGCCACACGCAAGTGTGGTAACGATCAAGGCAAGTCTTATCCGACACTATTCCGATGATATCCCGGATGTCAGTCTGAGCGAGATTAGAATGGCTCTCCAGCACCTTAAAACGGCAGGCCCCAGGCGAGGATGGAATTACAGCGGAGCTTCTGAAGCGGGTGGAAACCGGTGCTTGAGTCCTTCGGCTCTTTAATTCCGTCCTACATGGTGGCATACACCGGGCGTGGAGCAGAAAGTGCGGTGGTCTTGTTCTTCAAGAAAGGCGACAACGAGAGAACTACAGACCGATTTCCTTCTGAGCCGCGTCTACGTGCTGTTTTCGAGTCATTACGAATCGTCTCGCACGCAGACTCGACGACTTCCAGCCTCCCGAACAAGCCGGTTTCCGAAAAGGGCTGCTTTCCTAGACCACATACGCATACCCTTCGGCAAATTGTACAGAAGTCCGGGTACAATTTGCCACTATGTCTGGCGTATGTGGACTGTGAGAAAGCCTTTGATTCCGTCGAAATTTGGGCGGTGCTGCGGTCAGCGGTGCCAAGTTGACTGTCGGTATATCGAAGTGCTGAAGTGCTTGTACAGTGGGCTACGATGGCTATCCGAGTACAGAACAGGTACGAAACCTATCCAACTGCAGAGAGGTGTAAGACAGGGTGACGTTATATCCCGAAACTCTTCACCGCTGAAAGACTTTCAAGCTTCTGGACTGGAAAGGATACGGTATTAACATCAATGGCGAGTACATCACTCACCTTCGATTTGCCGACGATATAGTCCTATGGCAGAATCGCTGGAGGACCTAAGCACTATGCTCAGACCTCAATAGTGCCTCCCAACGGATAGGTCTTAAGATGAACATGGACAAAACAAAGATCATGTCTGTCCATGTCACACCTATGCCGGTAGTTGTTGGGAGCACTAAGCTCGAATTGTTGACGAGTATGTTTACCTGGGACAAATAGCCCGACTAGGTAAGTCAACTTCGACCGAGAGGTCAATCGACAGATTCAACTCGGCTGGGCAGCGTTCGGAAATTACGGCACATCTTCTCGTCAGGTATACCTCAAAACTTGAAAACGAGGCTGTACAACCAGTGCGTGTTGCCAGTGATGACCTACGGAACTGAGACGTGGTCCTTCACTGCTGGCCGGATGAGGAAGCTCAAGGTCGCTCAGCGAGCTATGGAGAGGCTATGCTCAGGTCTCACTGCGTGATAAACTTAGAAATGAGGATATCCGCAATAGAACCAGAGTGACCGACATAGCCCAACGGATTAGTAAGCTGGTAGCAATGGGCCGGCCATAGCTCGAAGAACCGACAACCGATGGGGAAAAAGGTTCTCGAGTGGCGGCCTCATACCGGCGGACGAAGTGTGGGGCGTCCCCCCACTAGATGGAGTGACGACCTGGTAAGACATGCAGGAAGTCGATGGATGCAGGTGGCTGAGGACCGTGCTTTGTGGCATTTTTTGGGGGAGGCCTATGTTCAGCAGTGGACTTGTGAAGGGCTGTAATGATGATGATGATGATGAAAATATTGTAAAAGTCATTCATACGATAGGATATATATAAATAAATCAAGGTGAAATGGGCCCCGAAGTCGTTGTTTTGACTACTTATAATGACTGACTTAAATATGAAAAATTTGAAAATGTTCTTTTTTAAATAAAAATTAAAATATATTGATACGATTTAGTAAATTATCGATGACAGAACACGATCGAATCAGCTTGACTTGATACAAAATAGTCACAAATTTTTTAAATTTTCAATCAAAATCTATCCCGTGGGTGAGGTAGAAGAATTACAAGGATCTTATTGCTTCTTTACTCTCGACGTAAAATATCCAGACTGGCCATAGGCTATTTGCGCAACATTTAATGAGATTTACAGAAGGTAAAAGAAGTCATCGTAAATGCTATTGCACGCCTCATAACATCATCACCATCATCATCATCATTACAGCCCTTCACAAGTACACTACTGAATATAGGCCTCCCCCAAGGAATGCCACAAAACACCGTCCTCAGCCACCTGCATCTATCAACTTCCTGCATGTCCTACCAGGTCGTCATACACTTCGTCCGCCGGTACGAGGGCTTTCTTCCCCATCGGTTGTCGGTTTTTGAGCTATATGGCCGGCCATTGCCACTTCAGCTTACTAATCCATTGGGCTATGTCGGTCACTCTGGTTCTACTACGGATAATCTTATTTCTAATTTTAACACACAGAGAAACCCCGAGCATAGTCCTCTCAATAGCTCGCTGAGCGATATTGAGCTTCCTCATACGGCCAGCAATGAAGGACCACGTCTCAGTTCCATAGGTCATCACTGGCAACACGCACTGACTGAACAGTCTAGTTTTCAAGTTTTGACGTATACCTGACGAGAAGATGTGCCGTAATTTCCCGACCACTGCCCAGCCGAGTTGAATCCGTCGGTTGACCTCTCGATCGAAGTTGATGGACTTCTTGTCCAAGGTAAACACACTCGTCAACAACTTCGAGCTTAGTGCTCCTAACAACTACCGGCATAGGTGTGACATGGACATTACACATGATCTTTGTTTTGTCCATGTTCATCTTAAGACCTATCTATTGGTCTATCATGCTCAATGACCTCAATAATGTCTTATTGAGGTCATTGAGCATGGTGCTTAGGTCCTCCAGCGATTCTGCCATATGGACTATATCGTCGGCAAATCAAAGATGAGTGATGTACTCGGTATTGATGCTAGTACCGTATCCTATCCAGTCCAGTAACTTGAAAACGACTTCAAATGCAGCGGTGAAGAGTTCTGGGTATATAACATCACTCTGTTTTACACCTCTCTGCAGTTGGATAGGTTTCATACTCTGGCTCTGTAAACGGATAGCCATCGTAGCCCTACTGTACAAACACTTCAGCACTTCGATATACCGAAAGTCAACTTTGCACCGCTGAAGGGAGTACAGACCGCCCAAATTTCGACGGAACCAAAGGCTTTCTAATAGTCCACATACGTCCGACATAATGGCAAATTGTACTCCTCGGACTTCTGTACAATTTGCCGAAGGGTATATATGTGGTCTATGGTGCTAAAGCCTTTTCGGAAACCGGCTTGTTCGGGAGGCTGAAAGTTCTCGAGTCTGCATGCGAGACAATTCGTAATGACTTTCGAACACAGCACAAGGACGCGGCTCAGAAGGGAAATCGGTCTATGATTCTTCAAGAGAGCGTTGTCGTCTTTCTTGAAGAACAAGACCACCGCACTTCTGCTCCACGCCTCCGGTGTAGTGCCACCATGGAGGACGGAATTAAAGAGCTTCTGAAGGACTTCAAGTACGAGTTTTCTACCCGCTTTCAGAAGCTCTGCTGTAATTCCATCCTCGTCTAGGGCCTTGCCGTTTTTAGATGCTGGAGCCATTCTAATCTCGCTCAGACTGACGTCCGGGATATCATTAGAATAGTGTCGTATAAGACTTGCTCTTGGATCGTTACTCACATTTGCGTGTGGCTCCAACGATGATGTGCACAGCTGCCCATAGAACCTCTCAATCTCACTCAAAACTTCAAGTGTCCCGGAAACACAATCGGTCTTCAACTTCGACAGTTGGCTCTTTCTGACAGACAGATCTTTAAGCAAAGACTTTGAAGTCCTAGTTCCGCCCGACCGCTTCTACAATACTAGCTCTATCGAAGTTGCGTAAGTCCCGCCGCATGCACTTGGAGATCTGTCTGTTCAGTTGCCTGTACGCTGTCAAATCTGCTGAAGACTGCCTAACATTTCCCGTCTAACAGCCATGAGATTTTGAGTATGATCGGAGAGTTTTTGTGTTCTTCTGCGGCGGGTCTTGCATAACTTAGCTCCGACGACATGGACAGTTTCCACGAGTTTGTCATTCATATCGTCTACTGCATTTCAATCTTTTAGGCATTGAAAACAGTTTCGTAGCTCGAGCTGAAAAGTTTCAAGACTTTGGATTCACGAGAGCGACGGAGCGTTGATTTTATTAGACGACACCTCTCTAACTTAACGTTTATATTCAGTGTGCGTCTCACCATTCGGTGATCGCTGCCGGTTTTCACCCTAGCGATCACTGAGACATCACTGAACAGTTGTCGTCTGGTTATAATAATGAAGTCTATCTCATTTTTTGTCGAACCGTCGGGGCTCGAACAGACCCACTTGCTGGCTGACTCCACAGGAAGTCAGCGTCACATATACGATAATATGAGTAGCCACATATCAAGAAAACACTCTTATTAATCCATTTTATATTTTGCTCGATAGCTTATTGCCATCTTGTAGATAGGTACATAGTCCCGTTGCTGTAGACATCTTGGGATTTTTGATCAAAAAAAATGCGACAAGTAGTTTCACAGTCCTCTCTTGATGTTAACTTAACACTACCCAAAGAATTCTGAATAGACCGAAACGAAAATGTGAGGGTGCAAGGTCAGGACTATATGATAGAAGTATTTACACTTCCCAACCAAGCTCTTCCAATTTTTGCTGAGTGGCCAAACATGTGTGTGGTCTGGCGTCATCATGATGAAAGACCACTCCTTTTCTGTAGATCAATACCGGCCGTTTTTTCTCAATTTCTTGCTTGAGTCTCATTAGTTGTTTACAGTAGAAATCCGAATCGATAGTTTTGCCCGGTGGTAAAAGCTCATAATAAACGATGCCCTTCCAATCCCACCATACACACAGTATCACTTTATTGGTTGTTAATCCGGGTTTCGCTACAGTCTGTGGAGCTTGACTATATTTGTGATCCACTTTTGATTAAATCACCAGTGATCAAACTTTTCAAATATGGTTCACTTTCATTACGTTTCAATAGAGAATCCCAAATGAGTACACGATTCATTAGGTTTCTTTCAGTGAGCTCGTGTGGTATTCATATATCTGTGTGATACAAACAGTACAATCAAAGAGATTTTTCTTCAATTTTATACAAACAAAATACGAAGAAGCTTTTTGTCCGACCTATTCAACGAAGTCCTTATCGCATGGTACGAATTTGACGGATGGGGCTAGGCGAGAAAAAGTGTAAGATTTTCCGTCACGACCCTTTTTCTATAGTGGGAGCAAGATGAAATAATATCCATCTCCCTCGCACTTTTCTTATTTTAACCATGAAAAAATATTATTTAAATGACGCTTCATTTTAATAAACGCTAGTAATTCACTTATTTATTTGTTAATCAATAATATAATACGTTTATCAATAATAATTTACTAAAACGAACTTCGTTCCAACCAAGTGTTCGACGACACTCACGCATGTTTTTATTATTATCTCTGTATATAAAATCAATTGCTGTCCGTTATTCTCGCTAAAACTCAATAAAATTTGGCCAAGTGCGTGTTTGACCACGCACAATATAAAGGAGGTTCCGTAGTTGCCCGTCACAATGCGTGGGCTTTCTTGATTATATAAGTGAGTTCGCGGTTTGACCGCTATAACGACTAAAAATGGGACCAAATAGGAAGATCGTAACTGAAGGACTTATTTTCAAATCAGACTTATAGGGAGTGGTATTAAAAAAGATTAAAAACTTTTCGATTTTGAAAATAATACAATTTACATCAAATCATTCACATGCCAAGGTACAAAGATGATCATAGTTGACTTTCTATCTATATATTCCCGGCAGTGCAACCTATCTATCCTATCTGTAAAATATCTTGTATACATATATGACCGTAACGAACCTTCAAGTAAATCACCACTGCCTTTTATCCTTAGGTCGCCCGCGTAAACCAAGAATGTGACGAATGAAAATGTATGAGGCTATATGATTGTATGAATACTTCGAATGAGACCTACTATAACTACGAACTAAAAAATAAGTGAAAGTAATAAGTAAGTATAGAAAGATCCTGCCTGCCTATCCCGCAAATAAAAAAGTAAAGCTATTGTACTATGCATATAAGTCGTTTTCTTCATAAAATGTTTGTTTCTTACAGTTTACAATAACATTGCAAAGTTATAATGCAGCTAGTTTTAGGTCATTTTCTTTGAAGTTGTAACGAAATATTTACTAATCTAAGTGCATTTTATAAGTTAGTCGATTATTACTCGTTAAACTGTTAATTCAACTTAGCTGTGATAGTTTTCTTTTAACTTTATTATATTAAATATTCAAAAACAGCGGTTCAGTTGTTAGAGGGATACATGACTCTAATGAAAATGCCACACCTTAAACCTAAATATTTTGCAAACGGACCCTGAATCGAAAAGATATTGTTTCACCCCGAAGTATTTTCGATAGACCTATCAACGATACCCCACATAATGGAATAGAAGGGTAAAAAAAACATCCTCCATTTACTTGTATGGGAAGTACCTAAAACAAAAATGTTTTGTAAGATTTTATTCCACAGTTTGCTTGGCGTGATTAATATCTATAACTATGCTAAATTACGAAATAATAGCACTTAGGGTCTCTGAGCGAAACCGCGGACGGATCGACGGACGGACGGACGGACGGACGGACGGACATGGCGAAACTATAAGAGTTCCTTGTTGTGTAACTACGGAACCCTAAAAACGGCTTGACCGATTTTGATCAATTTTTGTGTGTAAATACACATGGATCCCAAGATGATTATTTACATTTGAACCCGGTAGGTGGTGCTGTGCAGATAGCTAGTAGTAATATAAATAAGTGATAATGTAATGGAATTAAAAAGTCTTTATCACGGATATAAGATTTTTAATATTATATCCATGTAAAAATTCAAAACCAGATTAAAAAAGCTAGATAAAAGCAAGATATTAGATAGATTCTTAGTTTCAGGACACTCCCCTTGTTGCCTCAGCCAGTATTGGAATCCTCGGCGTCGACATATCGAATGACGTGCAGTTTCGTGGCCACTTGGAAGAGAAGGCCAAATTGGCCTCTAAAAAGCTTCGCGTGCTCAGCAGAGCAGGTCAGTATTTCATACCGGCACACCACCTACAACTTTACAAGGCGCAGGTTCAGCCTTACATGTAATACTGTTCCCATCTCTGGGCCGGGGTTCCCCAACGCCAGCTACTTCCATTTGAACGCATCCAGTGCAGAGCGGTTCCAATCGTCTGCGACCGAGCTCTTTCTGATCGGCTTAACTCGCTAACTGGCGCTGCGACGAGATGTTGCATCTCTTTGCATATTCTATCGTCTACCAAGGGATAGTGCTCAGAAGAATTGTTCGGACTAATTCCAGCCGCTCAATTTCACCGTCGCACTTTGTGACAAAACTCGAGATATCATCCACACCATCTGGTTGATTAGCGGTCCACCAATGTGCGATTTACACGAAGTGTTCTTCCTCCCATAACTTCTTTGTGGAATCAACTACAACCAACTATTTTTCCGGACCAATACGGCTTAAGGACTTTCAAGAAAAGAGCCTACACTTTTTTTAAAGGCCGGCAACGCATATGCAATTCCTTTTGTGTTGTAGTTGTTCATAGGCGGCGATAGTCACTTACTATCAGGTGAGCCGCGTGCTTGTTTGCCCCCTCTCATATAAAACAAAATTCTAGCTGCAATGACAAAGCCGTCAAGTTGCCGTGTGTATCGCGCAACGAAGTGCAATGTTCCTTAATTTTTTTTATTAAAACTGAACTGACAACAAACTTACAGTCCACCTGATGGTAAGTGGCTTCTGCAGTTTATGAACACATGCAATCAAAAAATAAAAACCTTCTTTAAACAACTAAAGCTTCAGATGCGTTGTGACATAAGAGGAAAAGATGGAATGCCTCAAAGCCTGTAATTATACTCGCCCTCTAAGAAGTCAACGAACAACAAAATGGCATACTTCGATCCAATTGCGCGTTACCATCCATACCATCTGGATGATTGGCGGTCCATTACTGTGCGATTTACAAAAAGTTTTCTTCACTCTTTAATAGCACGGTGGAATCGTCTACTACAGCGATTTTTCAGACCAAATGGAAGCTTAGGCACCTTCAAGAAAAGAGCCTACTCTTTTTAAAGCCGGCAACAGAAGTGTACTACTTGCTTAACGTCGGGTAGATCAGGAATAGCCAGAAGATACGAAAATTACAACTTATTCAAATTACCTAACTTATAACTTTTTAATTTCATGAATTACTATCTATCTAACCATTATTTAACTTAATTATTATATAAACTGATATGAAAGAAAAATACCAACCACATACTGACTCCATGGTAAGGTAGTTATATATTTCGATATAGAAATTGCCTTTGCCACTACTGGTTTAGTCTCTTTTAAGTTACTCTGTTTGGCAAAACTTCAACAAATTGTCGAAGGTTTCTTGGAGAAAACTCAGGCAAGGATCTTACATAGGGTCATAAAAACTTACTGAAACCCAAAAAACATACAACGTGTAGTGTTTTTGAATAACAAATTTCAATTTATGTGATAACAAAACTAAAAAATAGGTGGAATAATATTAGATCTACTCTTTATTTCAAATTTAATTGTAAGTTCGATTTCTTAGCAGAAAACAGAAAACTTTATTGGTTATCTATTATAGAATCAAGCGTTGAATGGAATTGCTTCGGAGATGTTATCATTAGTTCTTCTCGAGATATGTATGTGGGATGAAATAGTTAACTAACGTACGAAATTACAAAACGGTAAGACGTGGGATTTGACTGTTGGTTCGAACAGATATTATCAAAAGCAGTAGTTTATCAGAGTCGTTGTATTTTATTTATTTATTTTATTTTATTCATATGCCTTATAACAGTCAACTTAAACAATGACAATCTTAAATAACAAAAAAGTTTCTTAAACTATGTGTAGTGATTATTTACAAGTAAACACAGCATGCACTATAACAATGGATTAACTAGGTTTTGATTTTTTAAATAAGTTAACAATTTTAAAAGAAAAGAACGTAGTTTATTCGTATGGTAATAGAATACATAAGCTGGTTGCACGAAATTAAGCACAAGCCATACTGTCGACAATCTTTTTACTGAAACTGTAAGTGGAATCAAAGTTTACATCAATTATGTACTTGTACTTAGCTATGTATTTAGCAGTTTACACAGTCTGGGTAATGGATAGCTGGAGCCAAGAACGGTTTTGCGGGTTAGTGGTCTCAGTGATGCTATCGGATAACGCGGATATTTTGAAGGAGCGCTAAATTCAAACGCATTCAGTAACTGTGGGCAACTAGTTGAGAATTTTGTATATAAGTAACAAGTCTGTTAGCTCTCTACGTTTATCCAAGGGTAACCTTTGAAAATTTTTAGCCTATCCTATATATATCGGAAATCTCTTGTAGCTTTACCAATTAATCGTGACAAAAGCCACAGAAACTGCTTCTGAATACGCTCAATGCGTAGATTGTGAACCGCAAAGTGTTGACGCCAGACAACAGAACAGTACTGAAGTGTGCCACGATCGAGACTATTATACAGCATTTTCTTAGTTTTAATGCTGAATCCTTTGCTATTTCGTTTGATAAACCCAAGTAGCCTTGAAGCTTTTTAACTATGTTTTCGTAATGAGCTGTAAACGTTAGTTACACCTCTTGAATAATATGCTCATATATTTTGTAATTAAATAGAATAAGTTTTACTTTTCTGGTAAATTTAATGTGTTGACATTTTTGCGGATTTTGTGACATTCGATTATCTCTGCACCAATCAATAAGATTTTCAGATACCTCGGCAATAATATTGAGTCTTCTATTAAATTTATATGTCTTAAGAATTTCAGGTCACGTCATACATAAAAACATAAGAATTTTTAAAAAACGTTGAAAAGGATAGGGCCAAAATGTGATCCTTGTGGCACATCTGATGTTATACTAAAATTATTTGCTTGATAGCCGTTGACCATAACGTAAAAAGTTCGATCCTCTAGATATGATGACCGTGTTAAAAAAGAACCAGCAAATCCATAACAACAAAAAAGCCTTTATCCTTCCCAGGATAAAGCCTTTTATCCATAATGGTTGTAAACTCTTAATATTATTGACTTTCAATGTATTACTTGTAATCTGTGATAAGTGTTACAATTTTTAACTGATAATATTCATAAATTTCCGAGCTCAACTTACCGGGTGCAAATATAGTTCCATTGCCGGTAAAATTGCGAATTACGTCCATCATTTCACTCTTCTCCAAGCAAGTTTTTAAGATTATCTCGGCAGCGGTGGCATCTGATACAACTGAAAGTAAATATTTCTTATTAAATGTTGGGTCAGACTATAGATAAATTTGGTCAAACGCATGAGCACTTTGTAGAAATTGCAGTCACCGGCAGTTTTTCCGAAACGAAAGGACTTAAGAACCCTCAAAAAAAGAGCACACTCCTTTTTAAAAGCCCGCCAAAGCACTTGCAATTTCTATGGTGTTGCGTAATTTACGAGCAGGTGAAACGCAAGCTCGTTTACTCCCACTTCTATAAAGAAAAGATTCTTGATATTTTGTTTCGGAATTTATACAAGGCTTAGAAGGCTTACTTCAGATCGCGTTTACAGATTTTAAATTTGCTCTGGAATAAAACTTGTTCTGCGTAGCATTGAAAATTTCCAACCATCTTATTACAATTCTAAATACTTAATAGTATTTCACCAGTTTCAAAAAATAGTATTTTTCTCTTAGAAGTATATAGTAGCTCTCTTATTGAAAATATTGTACAAAACTAATTTTTTTCTATTTATTTGGATGACCAACAGATGATACACAATAATGACAAATTATAATTCAACACTGCGACTACATGCTACGTGTTCATCTTCTTACAGGTAACCACAACTTACATAAAAAACGCAGTATTTTTTTTTTAAGAAAAAAGGAAGCAGATAATAATATGCTAATAAACATACATGAAAAACCAGATTTTCCACAGCTATAGTTTGTGGATTCAATGCCTACAGTCTTAATAATTTAATATTAATAATGAATCTACTAATTTTATGACATATTTCTGATATTTTTACGGATCAAATACTTAAATCTATACAACGTTGTATACAATTATCTATTTCTATGGAATTTGGCATATGGTTGTATAATGATACCATTCTGGTAAGTGGGGAGTTGCGACCTAAATTACTTTTACAGAGACGGTCCTTGAACAGCTTGTAAACCTTAAAGCGCGGTAACTTATTTGACACAGATATATAAATTTTTCTTAGAAGTTGCAGGTAGTGGATATGGTTATGTAATAATTTATGCAAGAAAATAAGATCTTGTGTTTTCCTTATATTGTTAAGTGTTGTCATTTTAAATTATTTAAGTTTATTATTATATTTTTGGGTGGTGACATAAAAAACAAAAAAACCGCTTTTGAAATTTTTCTACACGGTTCTTGTGCACTTCATAAAATTGATTCCAGACTTGAGGACAGTATTCCAAGATACTCCTCACTAATGTATTATACAGCAATATAATAGTTTTAAGGTGGCACAATTGTCTAGAATTCTGCATAAAACCCAACATTTGGAGGACCTTTTTATGATATCATCTAGGTGAGTCATCATCATCATCATCATTACAGCCCATCACAAGTACACTGCTGAACATAGGCCTCCTCAAGGAATACCACAAAGCACGGTCCTGAGCCAATGCATCCATCGACTTCCTGCATGTTTACCAGGTCGTCACTCCATCTAGTGGAGGGTCGCTTCATTTAACCTACCGGTACGGGCTGTCACTCAGAATCCATAAGTCATCACTGGCAACACACACTTTAAGTATTCGTTTTGGTTTTCCCAATGATGACCTCCTCTAAAATATTTCCACGTTAGGTTTTCCACTGCAGTACATTACACATTATACGTTGAAATATTCCCGGACTCGACGACAAAGCCATAGACCAATGTTATACTTATACAAGCTCTGTGTGTGTTTATAACTGTGTATTTTTGTCATCACTGCTCGATCTGGTTGTATGCTTTTGATAAATCTATTTTGAATAATAGTATGCTCCGCTCAATTTTACCATACCATCAACTCGTGGTAAGGGATATCGATCAATCTGCAATACCGGATTAAATAAATTGACTGAGCTGGTGTACGGCGGCAAATCATCCTCCGCGAAAACCGTTGATAAACCTGATGATGTCGCCGCAACCCGCAAAAATTGATCTCGTAAATTTTCATTAAGTGCCTCATAAACACCTGCCAGAACCGATTCTTTAACTCTTGACGTAAATCGCTACATTTTCATCGCTAGCCTGCGATGAAAATGTAACAGTCTCAAATACCTCTCGGCGAGCACAAACGGTGTTGGTTGTAAATGCTGACGTGGGAGTTCCACTGCATCATCGTAGGATAGTTCGGATGGTTTTGGACTTTGCCGGTTTGTCAACAATTCGTTTGCTGTCGCCGATTACCGCGATTAGTGGTAATTTTAACTCAGTTTTTATTTGATTGACTAAGAAATACATTTCTAGTCTATCCATACGATGACCATGCTCCACTTCTTAAATGACATTGTGATTTTTACTCTTAAAACTTTTTACAGCAAACAACGTATAAAAATTTTAACGCTATCCCAAACTCGTTAGCCACTGTGATATTTAAATGAGACATCGTTAGTTTTGCTTAGACTTTTTTGACTGCCCCGCTGCCAGTGTTGCCAAGTCTAAGCCGTTCCAGTCACCAAAATTAAAAAGTAGCCTAAATTTTAATTTTTTTAATTTTTTCTGTAATGTAGCCTAAAATCGCCACTGAATTTTCAGTTAGCCTATAAAGGCTATTTTAAGCGTAGATCCTTATTTATAAATTTAACAAGATAAAATTTGAAGCACTTTCCATATATATATATAAGAGCCTCTTTCTTAGATCCTTGATACCTTCAAATGTAGTCTTCTGTGTCAAAAACATATGTTTCATTATACGCATTTTTATTATATATCCTAAGCGACTTAAAAAGCGCCCTTGTTTTTTTCCGAACTAGCTTAAATTGCGACCAGTCGCAAATCGCAATTTTTCCCGCCGCACGGACGATCTCGTACTCGCTACATAAATCTATATACCTACTTTACATTATAGAACAATTGAAGTCAGGCTGCAGAATGTAAAATTATTTTATAATTTTAGAGTAAAAAAATAAATTTTAACAAAACGTAAAAGCCGACTTCAAAAAACTATAATAATTTATAGTTTAAAATTTCATGCAACCGACTTCAATATAAATTATTAAGAAAAACTCAAAAACGATTGGTCAGACCTTGATCAAATTTATATGCGACCATGAGAAGCTCCAGCTTAAATGAAAAAGAATCATCGAAATCGGTCCACCCGGAAAAAAGTTATAAGGTAACACATAAAAAAAGAGCATACATCCGAATTGGGTACCGTCTCCTTTTTGAAGTCGGTAGAAAAGAATAAAATAATTTTACAATCTGAAGACGGAGCTGAAATTTAGTGTATAAATATCAAAGTCCCAACTTCAATATATGTAAATTAGTTTACTCTTTTAGGTAAAAATTTGTGATTTTAAAAAATTTGATAATTTAAAAATAACAACAAAAAGTCATTTTTAAATTATCAAAACAAATTAAAAAGTACTTTACAAAAGTAAAACCGACTTAAAAACTATAAAGAATAAAATAATTTCATTTTGATGTCGGAGCTGAGATGTGGTGTATAGAATTAAATTCCCGACTTCAAAATGTAAAACTATTTTCTTTTTAGTTCTTTAATATCTGATTTTACATTTTGTTGAATTTTTTGCCCTTTTAGGTGAATTAAGGAATATCACAATAGTTAAATTAAAAACTTCAACCGCTATTTTGCCCTCTTAAGAGTTTTTTCTCCAAATGTGATCACCCTGAATTAAATAACCGGTTTAAAAAAGGATCATCAAAATTGGTTAAAATTGGCGAAGATATCGGCAACATATATACAAAAAAAAAACCATAGTAGTCAGAATTGTAAACCTCCTCCTTATTGAGTTGTACAAAAGAATCGCATATCATCGACTCCACACTTTAAGTCTGTAAAAATCTGCATCTCACCTGTATCAGAACCAAATAACAAATAAGCATGACGACAATCGGTAAGCTTTATACTTATTTGTCAACTGCCGGGACAGTTTCAATATCCTTCTGGATTTCCACTGATCGTAAATAATCCATAACGCAAAACATATAGCCAGTAATATGTAAAACATTTTGAAAATAATAGTTTCACTATTTTAAACTTTTGTTTATAGTTTATAATTCCACTCTTCAGCTCCAACAAATGTTCACCGCAAGAATTACAATAACACACAAAGTTGCACGCCAAGGAGTTATTCGGTTTTATAGTTGCTATTGTTGCTCAATCTAAAAGTTAGTCATAAGACGCATTTTTGTATAATCGCCAATTAACGTAGGACCGATATTATGAACTTGGATTTCCCTTGGCCCTACTTATACATAATACTTATTGGTGTATCTATGATCAGTTTGTCTAGTATAAGCTTTATACTAGACAAACCCTTGATTTAAGAAATCCTAAGAAAATTTAGTTTTAAAAAATAATGAGAAAAAATAAAGTTACATCCTCTAATTGTCTCATTGTTGGGCACTTTTGAAAGGATTATAGAATAATTAGTCCACCGCGTGGTTCCAGTGTGTGTTACCGTTACCGTTACAGCCTAATAAATTTCACTCCTGAACATAGGGCTCCTCTATAGATTGCCTCATAGGGGGGATATTTTCTGTAGTTGCTACGCTTAGCAAGCACGTTGATAACCGCAGCTTTGAATTTTTAGTCGTTATTAGGAAGACGCTGCTGCCCATCTCCTGATTTTTTCCCCTCTGTCGCCTCTTACGACACCCACGAGATGATATGGGGTAGTGGATATTCTAACACCGCCACTACATGGCATGTTATACAAGATATATAATTTATATTTTGTTTTATAATTTTTGTAAGTGTAAGAATACATAGTTTCCTTACGATTTTTATCTTCACTAGCGAGCTCGTAGTAAGCCAGCACTTAAAAACGCAATTAACATTAACAGTGGTGCTGGCGAGTATCGAACTCGGGTTGTTGTAGTTAATTACGGCGAGGGCTTATTACCAGAGTAAAACCTGTGTACAGAGGTTAATAACAGGTAAAAAAATTCTTCTATGTTTCGTATGATTAGTGATGAGACGTGTAGACGTGATGACAACGCATCTGCATTTTGATTCTAAAGAACAGTTGCAAGTAAGACAAGAAGAAGAAGAAGAGATAGTGCACGTGTTTATCACGTACATGCTTGTGTCAATTAATTTTAGAGTTTAAAAGAACTTAATGCATTGGTCATGAGTTGTGATGAATCTAGTGAGATTACTATTTTATGTATAGTCATTGATACTTATGTGAAATTTCATATTATTCAGACTTCTGGGAGTGGGTAAAAATGAACTATAAATTTTTTTTCATACACAATCAAGCTAGACCTGTATGTAACAGGTCTAGCTTACTTATGTCTAGGTTAAAGCATGACATAAACGTCCTTTCTCTGAATAATTCAGCACAACACAATCGGCCTTAACATTTTTACATACATACAGTGGTAAGACTACCACCCTACCATTGTGATCT
Source organism: Parnassius orleans (assembly GCA_029286625.1). Lineage (NCBI taxonomy): Eukaryota > Metazoa > Arthropoda > Insecta > Lepidoptera > Papilionidae > Parnassius > Parnassius orleans. The sequence goes on from JAGSMP010002200.1 coordinate 52,351, forward strand.
GAACCCCATTGAATTAGTTAAGTTAAATGTGAGGTACTACTTGCGAATACACTTTGGCAGCCTCTCATCTCAGGGGTACCTCGTTTAAAGCTGAGGCAGCATCAGAGGCAACTGAACTAAGTAAGTAACCCAAATATGAGTGTGTGAGAGATAAGTACATATTTATGCCATTTGCTATAGAGACTCTGGGTCCGTGGGGTTCACGTGCGGTTAAGTTCCTAAAAAAACTATCCGCGACTGATCGTCGCTGCTGGTGATAAGGGGGCTGCTTATTTTCTCGCTCATAGGCTAAATATAGCCATCATATAAGAGAGGAAACGCTGCCAGCGTTTTTGGCACTATACCGCGTGGAGTAGGACTGTATGATAATTTTAGTTTTTAGTTTTTTTTTATTATGGTTTTTTTTTATATTGTTATTTGAATTTCGAAAATGAAGTTGTAATTTATTGATAAATATGTGATTTAGTTCATATCTTTTTAATATCTCGTTAGATGGTACCTGTGGTACTGTGGATGGTGGTTGTAGCAGAAGAAATGATAGTATAAATATCGTTTTGAATTTGGAAGAATTATATTGTTTAATTAGGAATGATAAAACAATCATTGAAATTGAATGATCTATAACATCCAAAGAAATTGTCAGTACGATAAGTGTAAGTTAATTGTACTATGCCTATAGCCTTCGCGCAAGTGCAAGCAATAAGTTGACAAAGTTTTACCCCAATCCGATGAACGGTATGGCAGTGCATAAAAAACGAACGAAAATACGAAACATTTATTTTTATATAATTAGAAGATACAGTTTATTCTGTCTATAGACAGACCTGTAAATAATTAGAATAGGCTTTATTGTAGCAGCTGATTTGTTTTCTATAATACTGGAACTGAATGAACGGTTGACAATAAATTATTTGTGAAATTATGTTTTTATTTTTATTTTGTTTAGTTACACTAGTTGAATATTTTCCAGTACTAATTGAATATTTAAGCCTCCCGAATGAACCAACTTTGAAACCCGGAGCAAAATCCGTTCTGTAGTTACGAATAAAAACGTAGATAAACCAACGCAGCGTCGATCTTGGTTTCATATGAGGTATAAAGCTTGCCTCTAAGGCCTACGTATTAATTGATAGATTTATTTATTATATGGCATTATAATAATATGATACATAAAGAGAATAGACGTTACGGGTAGGCCTGGGTATAGAATTTTCTACCGACTTCAAAAAGGAGACGGTACTCAAGTCTTTTTTTTTTCTTTTTCTTTTTTTTATGTGTGACTCATAACTTTTCTTGGCGAACCGATTTCGATGATTATTTTTTTATTTGAAAGCTGGTGCTTCTCATGTGGTCTTAAATAAATTTGATCAAGGTCTGACCAATAGTTATTGAGCTATTCTTGATAACTTATATTGAAATCGGTTGTACAAAATTTTTAATTTTAAAATATTATCGATATATTTTATCACACTGTTTTATCTCTATTATTAGTTCCGTCGACGTTCACTTCTGCTGTCAGCGCCATAATGGCGAAAATCAAATCGCCTCATTATGTAACGGTGTATAACCAGGCCATATAATATAGAGGTCAGTGAGATAAAATAGCATATACTGGCCATGGATAATCTGGTAAAGTTATCTAAATGTAACGAGGAACGTTTTGACTCCTTATTAAAACATAAAAATGATGTCAGTGCTCAACGCCAGGTTCTTTAGGGACAGTGCGTGTTAATAATATGACAAGCAGTAATACCTCTTTTCTTCACCTATACTCTATGACAGTACCATAACAAAGCAGATAAATTTAAAAAGTAATTCATATAATGACATAAATAATGTTATCGTGTGAAGTGTTGGCAAAAACTCGGGAATATTATTAAATAACTGTGTAAAAGGGTAACAGATAAGTAATTGATAAGTAATTACTGCATGCCTGGAGCATCATTCAGTTATATTATGAATAAAATTTTAACTAGTAAATTTGCCGTAATAGTATATTAATCATTCTTGTTGGGAGAAGAGACCAGAATCAATTATTAAAATATATTGAATATCTTAATAACTTAAATGTGCATAAAATGATCTTTTTTGCATTGCCTTTCATACAGGGGTGGCCACAGGAAAATAAACTAAGATATAATTAAAATTTAGAAATTAATAATTTGACATGTAATAATTATTTAAAATTGACATTTAATTGTAAGAATTATAATGATAGATTTCATTTGATTAATATAATTTAACTGAGAAGTTTCTGACAAGAGATAGGTATTACCTATCAAAGTATAGTTTAAGGCTGGCAGCAAATACGCTATCTTATTATTTATATTTTATCTTGAAAACTGCTTCTATTGAACAGCAAAATAATTTTACATTTGATTTGGAATCAGTTCCAAGTAAATAGATGTAATCTCTAGCAAAAGAAAATTAAATAGCTTAGAATACAACTCACTAATACTTAACAGTGTAATTTTACAAAATAGCAATAATAAAAACTGTGTAAACCTGGTAAATGAAAAATATACAAGATATGTTAGGCAAAGAATTAGAAATTGAATTATACATAATATTTTATGTATTACTGAACATCGGTTGAAAGATTATAACTTCATATTTCAGTAAACATGTATGGTCAGTTTTTTCAATATAGATACTGAATTATGTGGTGGCTCCTTAATATTAGCTAATAAATCCATATTATATAAAAAACGTAAAGATATTGTGAGCCTCTCTGTTGAGCGAACTGTAAAAATGGAATCTGTTGAGCTTGAGCACCTCATTGTTGTCGGTGTTTACAGACCTCCATGTTCAAAGTATTATACCCTTGGAAAAAATATGGAAGAAGTTTTATTTAAGCAGAATAAATCTGGTGTAGTATGCGGAGACTTTAACATCAATTACCTGGAAGTTTCTTCCATCAGCAACTTTTATTGATAATATTTTGACAGGTGTTGTACCAATCAACAAATTAATAATTCAAAAACTAAGTTTGGACCACTGTGGGCTACTGGCTTAGTTGCCTTACAAAAACAAAAAGCAGGAAATTGAGAAAATTGTGTTGGTTCCGATTAATGCTAAACACCTGGAGAGATTTAAAAGTAATATGGTAAAAAACTTCCATCGCTTTCTAACAAGAACAGTGCAGACAATTTAAATTAAGTATTAGTTACCCTTCAAAGCAATGAATTTAATAAAACATTTACTTCTAAAACATTCTCCTTGAATACTTCTCCAACTGTCGACGAGTCATTACTCAAACAGAATGTTAATACCTGTTTAAAAAATTAAAGTTTAAAAAGTATTACCACAAAGATATTGTAAAATATTTCTAAACTCTTGATATAAAGAAAACCGCAGATTTATAGTGGATTTCCGTTACAATAATTGCGTCCATAATAAATTTAATTGCACCTCATCTTGCTATTATTTTTGATACTAGTATCAAATTTGGTGTGTTTCCTGATTGAATGAAACATAGTAAACTTTATTTATCTGGTGGTACATTGGACCCCGCTAATTTTAGACATATTTTTGTACAACCAATCCTCAGTAAAATTAAGAAAAAATTATTTTGGATAAATTGTAATTTTTTTTAATAGAAATAAATTACTCCATAAAAATCAATTTGGTTTTACAAGATTTTGAAGTATATTTTTAGTGCCTGGGAGAATTAACAAGATGCTTTAGGTATTTTTTGTGATCTTTCCAAGGCTTTCGATTGTTTTCATCACGATACATTAATATGAAAACTACAATATTACAGTGTCAAAAATATTGCGCTTAGACTTATTATATATTCATATTTAAGTAACAGAACTCAAAAAGTCGTTGTCAATGGTAAAGATTCCTCCGAATCGGTAGTATCAATAGGTGTTCCTCAGGGCTCGATCCTTGGCCTATTCCTGTTTTTAATCTATATAAGACTTATTATATAATGACTCATATATTAAATGAAACTAATTTTTACGGATTATATCGCGTTTAATTTTACCTTTTTAATTCCCGACGTTTCGGGTGCTTTACAGCACCCATGGTCACGGGGGGGATTTGACGTCCCGATATCATAGTTAGCCCGGCAGAATGAGCTTACAGTATCTTGAAGTCTAGCAGTGGTATACTTGGGATTGGATTTAATTTTATTAATTATAGGATCCCAAGCAGATGGCAGTACCCATCCATCTTCTCTATTGAAATTAGGATGTTTTTTAATTTCAATAGCCTCACGAATCATCCTTCGTAGGAATCGGTGTTCTTTTGCGAGGATTTATGGTCTATCAAATCTAATGTAATGGCAAGGACGATCTTGAACATGTTCACAAACTGCAGACTTCCCGATACGTCGGTGCTTCAAGTCAGCTATATGTTCTTTTACACGGGTTTTTATAGATCTTTTTGTTTGTCCTATGTAAAAGATGTGAATGTGGTCTACATTCACAATCCAGCTTGTACACTCCCGCATCTTGTAGAGGGATATGACACTTGACGGATGGTAAAAATTGACTAATCTTCTTCGGCGGCTTGAAGTATGTTTTAATGGAAGCTCCCTTCAAGATGTAGCCAACCTTGTCTGTGACTCCTCTGACATAGGGTAGTACAGCAGGCACACGCTCGACTATGGTCGGCTTCACTCGGTCACTATGACGTAGGCGCGGGACCCGAAGCTTGTTGTCTTGCAGTACTTGCTCGACGTGCTGAAGCTCGGCGGCCAGATGTTTTCTGTCACAGATCCCTCGTGCTCTCTGAAACAAAGATTTTCCCACGGTAGCTAACTGTGATGGATGATGGTGCAAATCACCATTAAAATATCGGTTGGTATGAGCCTTTTTACTATACACAGTGTGACCAATAGTGTTATCAGGATTTCGGATGACTAAAACATCTAGGAAAGCAAAAGAATTGTTTGCCTCTAACTCCATTGTGAATTGTATTTTAGAGTTTATGGAATTAAGGTGGTATAAAAATACAGTTACTTTATCAGATCGTAAAATTGTGAAAGTATATATTTTGTATATATTTTCAAATCACAACGAAGATATATAGCAACCCCACCCCCTCTCCTATCAACTCGATCGTTGCGTACCAAACTGAAGCCAGAGAGAGGGTAGGAAGAAGAGACGGGAAGCAAATCAAGTCCGAAAATCAAGACGGCATGGACATCAGCGTCAGAGAAAGCCTCAATTAGATCACTGTAGTGACTAGGTACGCTTTGTGCATTAATGTGGCAAACATTAAACAAGGAGCGTGATTGATCGAATTTATGTCGCACAAAATCTAGCGTTTCAGTAATAGAGCAATAACTGTCATTTGATGAACAAAACTCGTTGGCAGAAAGAAAGAATCATCATCGAACTCATCAATGTAATAGAATATATAAATAAATAAATAATATAGACCTAAACGAAAAGAATATATAATATAGTATAATCAAAATTATATAACGTAAAAAAAAAAAAGAACAATGCCCATTTTTCACCTGACAATGTATAGAAATGAAATAAATCTTAAAATTCAGCTTATTGAATTGTTAATTAATTGCGCTTATCACAATGTTAAAACGCAGGAAAAGAATATTTTTACATATTTCTTTAAACATTCTGCGTCAAGGGTTTAACGTATTATATATTTTGAACGCATCTCAACTACCCTTTTCTAGGACGTTCCATTTTATACATCGCTACTTTACTTTATTTAACCCTGTTTCTGAGTTTTATACATTATTTTATGTTTCATTTAATCAGTAAGTATTTATTTATTTGTATTTGTATAGTACATATTAATATAAAATAATATAATAGTAAAATAAATTAGTCATTCAGTATATCGTCGAGTGCGGACGAATGAAACAGATTTTTGACATTTGACAGTTCTGCAATTGGCATCGGTGCGGCGCAGTTCTTCCGTTCTTCGTTGTTGCGTTTGCGTCTTGTTGTGTACTGTTACTTCTTTTGACCCTATATACCACCCTGGACCTCGATATCTTCCTCATTTGACGACCTTTGCTTACCATACCGTTGTAAATCCGTTCTCTTGACAATGCCGCCGTCAGTAAAAGTCGACGTATACTTTGCATAAACTGCAACGTCTGTTTAAATACGTTTCGACGTTATCTCGTTCATGAGCTCAACACAAGAGTTATTTCGTTACTTAGCGTGGATATCACCAGTAATCGTAGTATTTATGCCTAATAAAGATTATACATTGACTGAACTAATAGTTTTCTTGTTATTTCATGTTTCGTTTTGAACTGTCAATCTTTGCTTGTTGTTTATTGTCAATTTGGAATCATTTGTTCAACATGTGCTGCTGACATTATACTATTGTATCAATTGTAATCAAAAGAAGTTTATATTGAGTTTCCTATTTCAGATTACTGAGGAAGATTACATTTGTGAACGTTGTAATGAACTCCTCATGAGCAGCATAAACCAGCAATTAACAACAAGCTGTGATGGTGCTCAAGCATCAGGGTCATCTCAACCAGTTCGAAGACAAGTGTGCAGAATTTGTGGACGGTCAACACTTAATCGTCAGAGCCATTCTATTGTTTTGACAATCCTTCAGAAGAGCAAAGGCAGATAAATACTCTTATACAAACAAAATTGCACCACGTCAGGTATTTATGTTTTTAAAATATTCATTATTTGCTAGTATAATAAATACTTCATACTTTAACTCTAGATGATTACTCTTTTGTCTTCTGGACAGAAATGATTATATTTGTTATTGATTGGCTGAATGCTGTAATAATTTTAGCCACAAATAAATCGTAAAAAGTATTGCACATTATATAATATAATATTTTTACATGAAAATAATAGTTATTGCTTTTGACTATGAAAATCACATGTCTCCTATTAACAAGCAGCGCTAGAAGTTCAAATTCAGGTCAAATGACCTTTCTGTATATGATATATTTTTATACATTTTGTACCTCCTGAATTTATGTGAATTGTATTGTTTTATAAACAAAAGTATTTATATTGTAATATGTTCATACAAATATGAATAAAAATAGCATTCTCTTACAAGGCTAGGTTCATTTGACCTATTTAAATGATGATTGTTTTTATGAGTGGGTTAATTATATTAAGTTTAATTTTATTTTCTGAAATCTAAAAGATGGCCAGTACAAGTATTTTATAATATTTTAGATTTATCGGCAATAAATGCCTTGGTCTTGTACTAAAAAATTAACAACTAGAATATTATTATACTGCAATTGGTGGTCAAACTGAGTAGTAACATTTTAGAAGAACCCACTAAAATATATATATATATATATATATATGCATAATTAGAGACTAGGTAGCAATGATAGGTCGAATGACCCTTGAACGCCTTTTTAGGGTTCCGTAGTCAACTAGGAACCCTTATAGTTCGCCATGTCTGTCTGTATATATATATATATATATATATAAATATATATATATATATATATATTTATATCTATATATATATTTATATATATAAATATATATATAGATATATTTCGCCATGTCTGTCTGTATATAATATGTATATATATATATATATATATATATATATATATATATACCTAATAATAATTAAATGTTTTCTTTTGTAGATATCATTATCTGATAGGATATGCCATTCATGCTGGATGAAGTGTAGCGTGATGCCATGCGTATTGAGCAAGTTGATGAAGCTCGCCGAGTGTCTACAACTAGAGAAGTTGATCTTGAAACATGTGACTCTGAGCCAATCACTTCTCAACCAGTTCATGAAAGTCTAGAAGTACCTTCTGAAGTTGTATCTAGCAACATAACATTGGAAATTATAGACGGGCAACAAATACCTTCTCACTGCCTTTTCCTCAATGTACTAATATTAATCTGCACAATATGGCAGATTCATTTAGAAACAACAATACTCAGTTCATATAGATATTATATTCCAGTGCACAGCCGTGTCTGTACGGAACATAGACTAAGTAACGAGTGGAGTAATCTGTATGATTCGAGTAATAGCATGAATACATTTACTGCACAGCAAGTAGAACACATTTTTTCGTTTATTAATGCTTTCAAGCCCTACCTTAATTTCACAAATGTAGAAGCCATTCGAAAAATTGAGGATAACATATTCTTCTTTTGGATAGGAAAGTCCAAACACGACTTTTTCACCCTTCTTAATGAAGTTCCTCGCATACAAGGAACACACAAAGGCATTTTGGGATTAGCTGCATTGTTAATTAAATTGAGGACTGGCGAATCAGATGTTCGGTTGTCTACATTATTAGATGTACCATATGGCATTAGAGCGACTAATGAACAAATGCAGGGAAATCCTGGTTCAAGATTTTGTACCTATGCACCTGGGTATTAATCACATATCGAGAGAAAGTCTAATGGATCATAACCTTACAATACCAAATGGTATATTCAATGAAAACTACACAAACACTATAATTATTTGCGATGGGACTTACATAAATATAAATAAAAGTTCCAATTATCTTTCAAAAGATACATATTCATTACATAAATATAAAATGTATTAAAGCCATTTTTATTTGTGGCATATGATGGTTACATCTTAGATTGTTACGGTCCATACAAGGCTACCACATCCGATGCTAGCATAATGATTTCCTTTTGATAATGAAAACTCTTCCCTTAGATTATATTTTCAAGATAATGATGTGGATAGGGGAGTTGGATTCTATAAGAATGCTAGAAGGTTGTAATTATCGGCCATATATGCCTGATTCTCTATTAGAAGGTGAACACCAGTTAACAACACAGCAGGCCAACCAGGTCGCTGTGTAACAATATGCCGCTGGGTAGTTGAGGCAGTAAATGGACATTTTAAAAGAGACTTTAAGCTCTTGAGGCAAGACTATTTTCACAAATCAGTGCCAAATATGATGCAGAACTTTCAGATAGCGGCCAGTTTACAACCGGTTTGGTGTTCGTCTTCGTGATAGAGATGATTCTAATGAAATAGTTGCAATAATTAGAGAGAATTAATTTTGAAAATAATTTAGCCTTACTGGTTGAGGAGCTAAATATGAATAGAAGGTCAACTGTTTTCAAAGTATAACAGCTGACCGAGATAAGTGTTATGTTTCCTAGATTACCTTATAGTGAATTAATACTATTTGCTCTAGACTTACTGAATAAGAGCAAGCCAGATCATATTACAGGAACTTATTCGATTTCATGGATCATATAGAATAGAAATATGTAGGGATACACAAGATTTTCTCAATATAATCTCAGAGGAAGTAGTGATAGAACATTAATAAGAGAAAAATTAAGTCCAGGCACATTTCAAAGAAACAATATTATGTCTATATTTTAATAGAAAATAATGTGTCTGGCAGGGCCGCTATAGTCGAATATTGTTGTAATTGTTTGGTCGGTCGACGAACCATTGGATGTTGCGCTCGTTATGACGTTAGTGTGGTACCTTGGATGGGCTAGGTATCAAGAAAATATTTCTGCTCCAGCAAATTTCTGGATGATGTATGGTAAAGATTTAAGGTGAAATGATGATAATTAATAAACCATTAAACTTTAACAAAGTTTTTATTTGTTTTCCATTTTGTTCATCAGGTATGTATGTTAGTATGTACCATAGGCCAATGAAATGTGTTTGGTTGATAAATGATCATTTTGACAATACAAGATGAACTAAATGTAGTTAGTAATTATTTATGTGTGCTGAAGAAAGAGATAGTGCTCACTCAATTTATGGTGACACTCATCGAGAGTAAGTGGTGACTTAGGGGCAGTTGGTTTCAAGAAATTCACAAAGCAAAAAGATGTTTTAGACCATAACTAGGTAAGTATTGCTATCTTAACTCGAGCGTTAATTATAAGTTAGCACATTTATTTCTTTATTACCTATTTGGTTACGGCAAATCCTAACCTATAAAGTGAAATTAATATTTTTGGGATTCGTAAATAAATCGTAAAATGACTATACGACATTATTTTCTAAGCCATATAGTTTTTCCACTATATCTTATAATTATACATAAACTTCACTATCAGGTTTTTAAATGTATGGAGTGGGCATGATTCTTTTCGATTGCCAAACTGTCATACGTGCACCACTCGCCAGCTAACACACTCAAAAATTAAAAAACAAATATAATACACAAAACAATAAAAATACAAATGCATTGCAAGACAACTACTACTAAACTACATCAAGATTACTTATAATAAATAACTTAGAACAAATAAAAAGTATCATAGAGAAGTGTTTCATAGACGACAAATATACTGTGTCCAAAGGACTTTGTATCCATGGTCATGTATTAATAAAAAAAAACCTTCCCAGCGTAGAGAGAGAATAAACTAACACCCTCTACGCTTCCCAGTGACAAAATTAACCTGCACTATACACTTGCTACAGATCTAGTAATCTATGGACAAAATATAACCAAAAGCAAGACAACTTAATACAAAAACAAAGTAGAACTTAACCTAAAATGTAATTAAAATTTAAAGTGAATATGTACAAGTTTTAATAAATGATGTAAAACGAATAACTATATTAAAATTATAAATTAAGTAATATAAAAAATATGTAAATAAATAAGAAAGAAACAAGCTTAAGGTTACATAAAAGAAAAGCAAGTTATAATGCTAAGTAATACTACAAAATTGAATAAATTTGAAAATAAAAAAAAATTGTAGGAGGTAAAGGAAAAAGGAGAATTAAGACAATAAAACGCAATTTAAATAAAACTAGTTTTACGGATTTTATCGCGTATACGAGTATTAACTTATTTTATATTCCCGACGTTTCGAGTACTTTACAGCACCCACGGTCACGGGGGGGGGAGGCGAAAAGTGGATTGCGGAGGCCCGTCTGGCTACGCTGAATGTATGTGGAGCAATGAATGATAAGATGGATGAAATATGCGAAATGATGAATGATAGAGGAATAGATGTGTTATGTAAATGACGAACGAAAGGGAAAGTATGCCACGCATGGCATGTATACCGCTTACTGGTCTGGTGTAGACGAGACCGAGCGGGCATGCCAGGAGTCGGTGTCATCCTCTCAGAAAGAATGGGTCAATGTGAAAGAGTATGAATGTAAGCCCAAGGCTGCTGTGGATACGAATGAAAGTGGGCTTAAAGAAGTTGTTTGTGCTAGGGTGTACGCCCCAGACATGTCTAAGCCCACTTATATCCGAGAGCAGTTTTGGGACATGGTAAGGATGGTGTTGATGAAATGTAAGGAAATGAAAATATCATTATGTTAGAGATTTTAATGGAAGGGTTGGGGTGAAGAGGTCTGGTTATGAAAGGATATTAGGAATGTTTGGCGATGAAAGTGTAAATGAGAATGGTGAAGACCTCCTCGCCGTATGTGAGGAAAAGAATCTTTTGTGACGAATACTTTTCGCCATAAGAGGATTCACATGTACATGGGAAAGAGGTAATGATAGAAGCATGATAGATTTTAATTGTGGATGAAAGAATGCGGAGCGCAGTAGATACAAGAGTTTACCGGGGATCCAACGTAGACGGATCATTACTTGGTCTTATGCCATTAATGGTCTATTCAGGCGTTGGCGGCATCGGACATCTGTGTCTACCACTGCGTTACAGCGTATAAGAACAGAGAGGTTACAAGATGAAGTGAAAGAGAAGTATAAAATAGACTGAGAGAGAATATAAATGGTTATGTATGAATAATTTAGACCTGAAGACTGTATGGAATAATGTTAAGAAAGTTTTGTGGATGCAGCCACCGAAGTATGTGGTGTAAGTAAGAGAACGAATGAAAGGAAAAATAATGTGGTGGTGGGATGATGATATTCGGATGGAAGTTGAAGCAAAGAAGAGAGCATGGCTAGATTTACTGGCAACGAAAGCTGGTAATTCTGGCGGTATGAATGATGAGATAGAAAGAAAAAGGCAGACTTTAGACTTATATAAGAGAGTAAAAGAAGTTGTTGAAAGGAAAAAGCAAGAAAGAACGGATATGAATGATAGAAGGATATCTGATAATTTCCAGGCAAATATTAAAATGTTCTAGAAACTCAAGAACTGCTAGGGGAAATTCAAAACAGCCTAGAATGAATGCTATTCGAGACGAGAATGGCTGTATACTGAATGATGAAGTTTCGAATTTAAAGAGCTGGAAGGAATACTTTGAAAGCGTGTTTATGAGTAAAGGGTCGTCTGAATTAAGTGAAAAGAAATTGAAAAGAAGTGGAGAGAAGTAGGAGATAAGTGTAGATGAAATAATGAAAGCAATGAAAAGCATGAAAGCAGGTAAGGCAGCCGGATGATAGAGTATCACCCGAAATGCTAAGGGCTGGAGAGGGAGTAGGCAGGCCTGCTGTACACCTTGTTTAATTTATGTTGGGAACCAGCGGGTACCGGAAGACTGGTAAAGCCGTCATAGTCCCAATATATAAAGGAAAAGGTCACAGCAGGACTGTAAAACTACCGTGGATCAGCTTGCTAGCATCAGGGTAAACTGCATGCTAAGTTAATTGAAAGAGTTATGGAAGAAACTGATGAAAAGTTTGGGATGTGCAAGCTGGATTTAGAAAGGGAATGGGGTGGTACGGATCAAGTATTTTCCTTGCTCATGATTGTGGAGAAGTTTTTGGCCAAAAACCAGAAAGTTTTGTGCTTTCATGGACTTGGAAAGGCTTATGACAGAGTGGACAGGAATGTGTTATGGCAAACACTTAACTCATTTGGTTTGAGCGCTGGTTTGATACAGGCATTGAAGTCTCTTTATAGGGACTCTAGTGCTTGTGCCAGGATCAACGGGTCTACTCGGACTGGTTTGACATCCAAAAGGTGTCAGACAGGCTGTGTAACTTTCACTTGGCTGTTTAACCTATTTATGGACAGTTGTTTGCAAACTTTGAAAGTTGAAGAATGTGGGTTGAGAATGGGTGAGTTAACCGTCAAATGCCTTTTGTACGCCGATGATCGTCATATTTGCATCGTCGGCGGCCGAGTTACAAATGATGGTTACTTTAATTAACCGGTCATTAAAAGAAAGAGGTATGAAAGTGAACGCAAGTAAGACGAAAGTGATGGTTTTGAAAGAGAAGAAAGTAAAACGTTATGTGAAATAAGAAAGAAGGGAGTTGATTGAGCAAGTGGATGAGTTTGTATATTTGGGATGTTTATTTAGCAGGGATGGTAGATATGATAAGGATATAGAACGACGAGTGAACGGTGAAATAGAGTGAATGGGGCTCTACACGCTATTGTGAAGAGTCAGAATGTCAAAAGGCACGTTTGGCATTCACAATGCTGTGTTAGTCCCTACTTTAATGTATGGTAGTGAAAGGGTCTGGCAGAAGATGCATGAGAGTAGAATAAATGCTAGAAAATGCGGTCATTAAGGAGTATGCTAGGGCTGAATCTGAATGACAGGGTGAGAAGTGTGATAAGAGAAAAGTGTGGTTTGCAAGATGACGTTGTGACCAGGGTTACAGAAAGGAATGCTTCGGTGGTTTGGTCATGTAGAAAGAATGAACGAAGAAAGAGTGACAAAGCAAATTTATGCTGCAGAAGTGAACGGCAGAGTCGGAAAGGACGCCCTAGACGAATGTTTATCGACCAAATTGGCGATATATTGAAAATGGGCCAGATTAGAGTACCTTAACTGACGAGCGTGTATGCGTAGATATATGGATGTAAAGGAGGCGAGAGAGTGTGCCAGGATCGTGCCAAATGGAAGTCCAGTAGTCCTGCCACCCTCTGGGTGACAGGCGTGAGTGTTTATGTATGTATATATATATATATATATATATATATATATATATATATATATATATATATATAGAGGTTATTTTTGAAACGCTCCCGAAAACGAAGACAGATGATAGTACTAAGGATACCTATGATGATGGGTCACAAAGAAATTCGATCCTGAGGAAAAAATCATCTTTTCACAAGGTTTTATTAACTTTATTCACGCTCCATCATGTTAGTACAGTTAATTGAAACGATATTTCACTAAAAAATCGCGAAAATACTGAAACATAAAACCAGCAGTGGAATTACTGAATTACAATCAGCCTGACTAGGGGTCGTACGCGCGAACGCCGAATGCGCGCGGCCTGCAAATAGCGATGGTACCACAATACCTAATAATTTACAACACTTGTCTAAATACCTAACTCTATCTACTTAACCTACTGTTTTGCTACTGTGCTTGTTTCACTGCACACTTTAATTCGAATTCACAGTTTAAATAAACCAAATAACTGGTACATTCCGCTAGTGAAAAAGTACTAAATAAAATGTTAAGAAGGTTAGAGTCATGCTATTTTATCCATTGTGTAGGTATGTTTATTATTCTGATGTATTCAGTTATGTACCTATTCAGATCAGTTCAGTACTAAGTTATTTAAAAAAAATTAGGTATGAAATAGCTTACCGATCCTCCGTGGCCTTATGAGATTGTCCAAGGCACATTAACATGTTGCCGTATTCACGAGCACTATAAACGTACCTACGCGTTAGGCATTACTAAAACAAAACAAAAAACACAAAACGTAACAACAAGAACAATATCATTAATTAATAAATAACAAGTAATAACGACAATAATTTAATTAACAAAACAATTGAACTATCGCTCGTGATAGTCAACACGGAACTGTCTCAAAAACTAAAATTATTAATCAATCCCGCCAAAACAAATGCGCACGATATAACGTCCTTGAAGCATGTGTAAATTCCACAGCGCGAGGCGACACGAGGCAGCGTGTGTGTGAAAGGGAAGGGTAGAGTGAGTAGTATACCTAATGCATTGTTTCTTACCGATCTAGATAAGAGTTCGGCGCCCACGAGGATATTGACCCTATTGTCAGCTGATTTTTTTTTAAAATTTCAGTGCTGGTTTTATATTTAAGTATTTTCATGATTTTTTAAATAAAATATCGTTTCATTTAACTGTACTAACATGATGGAGCGTGAATAAAGTTAATAAAACGTTGTGAAAAGATGATTTTTTTCTCGGGATCGAATTTCTTTGTGACCCATCATCATAGGTATCCTTAGTACTATCATCTGTCTTCGTTTTCTGGAGCGTTTCACAAACACCCGGTATATATAACCTAATAATTATTTTTATGTATTAGTGCTATGAAATGCCGTGGTAGCTCAGATGGCTAGCGCTCGCTGTAAGCTTCACGCGAGCAACCCGGGTTCGATCCCACCGGCACCAATGAAATTGTTAATTGATTTTAGTGCTGATTTACCACGTGCTCGGTGAAGGAAGAAAACATAGTGAGAAACCTGCATGTCTGAGAAATAAGAAAAAATTTCGAAGACATGTGAAATTTGCCAACACGCATTGGGGCAGCGCGGCGGACAATTCCTTGTCCTAAAACCCTCTCAGAAATGAGAGGAGGCCTGTGCCCAGCAGTGGGACGTAAATAGGCTGCAACTTTATTTTACTTTTTTAGTGCTATGAGACTGATGGTAAGATACTAGTTATGTTTTTATTATCTTTATTGTTTTCGTTATAAGTATACTACTGCTTTCTAGTTGACTTCGATCACTGACCATAAAATGTAGTTTTAACTTTAGGTCTTTACCTATGAAACTGCCGTTTTTTATGAAATAAGTTAACGTAATTTTTTTCTATATGTTTTATTTCTTTTGATCAAATTAATCACCCATGCAATCGATGCATCTTTTCCAGCGCAGTGGCAGTTTATTTATGCCGTTCTTGAAGATATCAGCTGGACGGGAGACAACAAATTCATCAAAGGCATTTTGTACTGCCTCTAAGGCTTGAAAGGCTCTTTGTACTCGCCAAAAAGGTATACAAATTCTGGGAAAAGAAGAAGTCTATAGGCGCAAGGTCTGGTGAGTACGGCCAATGACGGAGAGCTTCCTACCCCAATTCTTGTAACTTGGAGACCGTCTGTTGTGCAATATGAGGTCACGCCTTGTGGCAGGGGACAAGCGATTGACCGAAGCTGGTTGGAGACGTGCGAGCTTCTCCATCATTGTGTTCAGTTCTTCACAGTACACAGTCCTACAGTCAAAATTTTACATTTAAATATCTGCTTTGCAATCAAAAGCTTGTCATAAACTGCAGTGACAGCTACCTAAATATTAATGTGTGCTGTCGCAGGTACTATTGCAATAGGTGGGGGGCATTCACAGCTGGATGAACTTATGGCAGCAATCAACCTCCCGTTGTTATCTAAAACAATTCGCAATTTCTAATGGCAGGATGAACAAAGATGGAATCCCCATAATAGATGTCATCGCTGATGGTTGCTGGTCCAAGCGTAGCGTCAGCGGTTTCTTGAATGTCTTCAATGGTTACTTCAGTGTTCTTATTTTCCGTCAAGTCTTCTGTAAAGTCCTTTTAAAAACTGCAAAAGAAAAATATTTTGCATAATGATAACAGAGTCCAGGAGAAATCGGCGCATGAGTACCGAAAACTATTCTACGTCAATTTTTTGCCATGAGGAAACTTTTTGCCATATTGTTTAAATCGATTTTTTTTTTCAATTGCAAGTAATTGTTATTTTCAAACGGGACATTTTTTTATGAAATACAAATAAATAAGGTCGTATGACTTTTTATGATAAAGTTAATATTTTCGGGGTTATGAATTTTTAAAAGTTTGAAAAATCCCAAATTCGGATACTTCTCACCCATTAAAAATATATAAAGAAAAATAATAAAATATAAAAAATATTTCTTTTTTATATTTTTTGATGAAATACGAATAAAAAGGCCCTGTAATTGTTTATGATAAAGTTATTCAGTTTTTTTTCAGAACTCTGAACCAAATTCGGTTACTTTTGGCTCATTAAAAATATAATATAGAGAAATGTATGAAAATGATTTCTTTATATCAACAATAGGACAATTTGAAGAGAATCGCATAAAAAAATTGAGGTGGAATAATTTTCGGTACTCATTGCCGATTTCTCCTGGACATTTTAGGTTCGGATGATTAGTAATGAAATATTTTGCTAATCATTCGTAAATAATATATACTTATAAGTTATAACAATAGAATAGAATAGAATATTTTTTATTCAATACAGATTACATGTGTAATTCTTATTGAAAGTCATTTTTTACTTTACCACCGGTTCGAAAAAAAAACCTCTGTCCTGGGAAGAACCAGCAAGAAACTCCGCGGGACTTTTTTTTAAAGTCAATTTTACATTAATGGTTGTACAAACTATTTAAGTACAAAATTTATTTTAGAAACTGTTTGGAAGCGACCACCTCATTCCCAGGGGTTATTATCAATCATGTATTCATTTATACTATATTAACCCTTTTTATACAGTTTCAGCTTAACAAAACATTTAAACTTGGTAATAGAGCGAGCCTGTACACTTTCCGGGACCTTGTCATAATACATTGCCCCAAGAATGAATTACTGACTCTGTGGAGTCGAGAAACTGGTATCACTAGCTTGTGTTTATTCCTAGTGTTTACAGAATGTATATCACTTTTTTTACTAAAACTACCTTTGTTTTTGTGTAACATACATTAAATTTTCGTAAATATACTGAGAGGCCAAAGTTAATATTTATTTCTTTAAATTTATCTCTGAGAGACTCTCTCGGTTTTAGGTTGTAAATAGCTATAATGGCCCTCTTCTGTAAAACAAAAATAGTTTCTGAATCAGCCGCATTTCCCCATAGAAAAATCCAATAAGACATTATGCTATGGAAATAACTGAAATAAACTAATCTAGCTGTCTCGACACTAGTGAGACCTCTAATCTTTTTTAAAGCATAGGCTGCAGAACTTAGTCTGCTTGCTAGTTTGGATATATGGGGGCCCCACTGGAGCTTTGCGTCGAGAGTGATGCCAAGAAAAACAGTGGATTCAACAGGGTTCAGTTCTTCCCCATTTAAAAATACATTAGTACCCAGATTTTTAACATTCGTTGTCGTAAATTTAATACATTTAGTTTTATTTCCGTTTAAATGTAGATTATTAACGTTAAACCAATGCACTAATTTTGATATAGCATTATTGACTTCGTCACATTTAAATGATTGACGTTTAAGTTTAAAAATCAAGGAAGTATCATCAGCAAATAAAACTATATCATGATTATCCCCTACAAGGGAAGGTAAGTCATTAATATATACTAGAAATAGGAATGGGCCGAGAATCGAGCCCTGAGGGCACCCATTGGTACAGGTGACCCAGTAGAACTTTTTCCATTGATAATGACTTTCTGCATTCTATTACTTAAATATGAAATAATAAGTTTAAGAGCTGTGTTCTTGACACCATAGTACTGTAGCATCCTGATTAATGTCTCATGGTGGACACAGTGGAAGGCCTTGGAAAGATCACAAAATATACCCAAAGCATCCTCCAAATTCTCCTATGCACAAAAATATGTTTAATAAGCTCAACTCCAGCGTCAGTTTTCGAGCGACCCCTTGTAAAACGGAATAGATTTTTATGTAGCAATTTATTAATATTAAAGAAACTTAAGATCTGATCTAAAATTATTTTTCAAAAATTTTATTAAGCGGATGTTTGCAAAGTAATATTTACAACTTTAATTTTACAAATGTTGGTAGTACAGAAATCGGTCTAAAATTGGCGGGGTCTAATGTACTACCAGATTTAAATAAAGGTATGACTTTACTATGTTTCATTAAATCAGGAAACACACCAGATTCGACGCTTGTATTAAATATAGTGGCTAAATAAGTTGCTATTATATCTATTATAGATAAAATAACTTTAACGGAAATCCACCATAAGTCTGCCGTTTTCTTAACATCAATAGTTTTAAAATATTTAACGATATCTTTTGGCAATACTCTATGGAATTTAAAAGTATTTGAACAAGCCTTTACATTTGTAGGAGAAGAATTTTTATGATTTTGTTGTCGAAAAAGGAACATCAGTAAAATGTTTCTCAAAAGCCAGAGCCAAAATATAAAGAGTCTTCTTTAGTCTAGTGGTCGTAAACGCGACTAATGAATTACTAACTATATATATGAAATGCTCTTGTATCTCATATTCATGTCCTCGAAAGATAAAATAAGTTCTAGAGTACTAACTTGTTTCCATGAACTATCTCAAGCTGACTGACATAAGCGGTTTTGCCTTATAATGCTAGTAAAAATTGGTCGAATTGATTATCACAATTATTTTGAATAATAAGAAAAAAGCCTATTCGCGAAATACTTTTACATTCCCAATTGTGCAAACATTCAATTGTAGATAACGATTATAAAAGTCATATCAATAGTTAGATCTGGGTCGTTCAAAATATGTTATTGCAATCATCAATACTGTTATGCTGGTGAAATGATCAACACATTCACTATTGACACATGCCTACTCCGCGTATTGCTGCGCAGTGGCAGTAGCATAGTGCGGTTGTATGAAATGAAGCTTTGACTCTGTTCAGTTCCTTTACTAATGTGATAGCACTTAGCATGCTAAGCAGTAAATGTAATTTACCCTGTGAACGTTACATAACTGATAAAAAGATTATATCTAATACTTACTCATTATTGCTTATTTCTATCGCTTGCATTAGAAATTTCCATTAGAGGAGGCTGTGCATTACTTTGGTTATCTTTTATCCTAAAAAAGATTATTTATTTATAAATATTGAATATACAATATTTTATTAAATACAATATTAAAAACTATAATAAAAAAAACTAAAACTAGTAATTTAATTATCAAACAGTCCTACTCCACGCGGTATCGTGCCAAGAACGCTGCATTTGCGTTTCCTTTGAATGCTATACTTAGCCTTTGAGCGAGAAAAGAACCAGCCCTCTTATCACCAGCAGCAACGACCAGCCGCGGATGGTGTTCCTTTTTTTTATAAATTAAATCTCAAATATTTACACACATACAAATAAATTCATGACAAGCACTGAACTAAGTACCTAGGTACTGAATATGTGAGTGTTCATATCTGTATTTTCATATCTCACTCGCATGAATACGAAGATCTTATTTGTTGATAAAAAAAATTATATGAAAATGATGAGATATTATCACTTTACTAACTACTGACATCTTAGAGTAGTTTTTAGTAGGTTTATAATAGGTTTTTAGTAGGTATAATGGGTACATACCCGTTATCAACATAATTTTGTTGAGAATGTTCAGATGTTGTTGTAGTTCCGTCATAAATATTTTGTTATTTTCGACCCCAGCTATAAATAAATAAATAGATTTATAAATAAATTGCTTAGTTTTATATACGCAATAATTAAATATATACGATAATTAACTAATAATTTCACTATTATTGAGAATATAATTACGAGACAGCTTACCAAATTTAGCACAATTTTGCTGCATTTGCGTCTTAACAGTAACGTCTTTTCGCAAAACTCTGTAGTTCTAAATACACACAAAAAGCTTTTTCACTTGGTAAAAACACAACAAATATATAACTAACACAAGAACTATACCCAAAACAAAAAAAAAAAAAAAACTAATAATATTATCGACTGATAAGATAACGTGAGCGAGCATGTGCGCTGGCCGACGCGGCCACAAACGACACAGGTTTCACCTACAAGAGCTTGACGCTCACTGACTCCCGCTACCCAGCGGGCAGTGAATACGCCCAGATATTAAAATAATTTCTTAATAAAATCAAATTTTGGTCTTTTGAAAAAAATTTTATCGATCGAAATGTTCATTAATAAATTGCCTATCCATTGGTTTCAATCGCATAATAAAATAATGCTTACTTTACGAGGACATGCATGTTATCTATAATTATTTCACAATTATGTGGTTTCGTTGTAAGGAGATTATAAAAATATTTACTCCTTAAAAAAAATTTGGATATGACTTAAATGGAATCAAGATTATGTAGCAATTTAATGTGTTTTTTATTAGTTGATATATATTTTTAATAAAAAGTAGATAGCTCCTAAAAACCACTAATAACCACTAGCGCGACATTTTGCTCTACCATGCGCCTTAAGTCCCGCTGGGTTTCTTGCTGGTTCTTCCCAGGACAGAGGTTTTCTTTTTCGAACCAGTGGTAAAGTAAAAAATGACTTTCAATAAGAATTACACATGTAATCTTATTGAATAAAAAAATATTCTATTCTATTTAATTCTATACTGATACATCGCAGTCGCAGCAGAGTCGCAGTGATGCTCGTTGTACAAAAATTTCGATGACAGTGACCAGTTTTCGGTTCCAGTGACTACTATCAGTTTACGAGCCCAAACTTGGCACACCTAGTTCTACTCGTCCAGGAGTTCCAGTAGCAGTCACCGATGTACACTTTCAAATCACAACAAGTCCAAGACGAATAGGCATTTATCTATATATTTATATATAAATCCCACTTACTTTTAGCGAAACAAAATATTATAATAAAAATGTGTGATTATGAAATAAATAGTATTATTTTACCTTGTCAAGTATCTATGTATCAAATTCGAATATTTTGTGTATGTACAGCGATCTTTTTCAGCTGCTGCAATCAGGCAGGCGATACAGTATCCACTCACGACGGCGGCCGAGCGCGGACTGTGGTTTCATCGAAATTTTTGTACAACAAATCAAAACAGGCACCAAAAATAAAATAACCCTTATTGCAATCCATTATGATTCATCCGTATTAAAAAAGTAAAAAATAAGCATCAGTTTTTATTTTTTTTACAACTATATGTGACATTTGGAGAAAAAGTAAACACCGCTATTTTTTATTGAATATGTCTGCCTACTTATGGTATTTTTAGAAATCTTAATACTTGTTGATAATAGAACAAAAAATGTACCTAAACATGAGCCGGTATCGTTAATTTTGTAGAAAATGGCTAGGGAAGATCGTTTTTACAATATAAAAAGCTATTATTTTCAACAAAAAAGTTACTACCATTTGAAGATGAAGAACCACTCTATACGTAGTAGTTATTAGCTATGTTTGATTTGGTTTAGTTTTGTCACAAAATGTACCGAAAAACAGCATAATTTTGCTCGATTTGCAAACGCACCCTTAACATAGGCAAAAATTTGATTTTTTTGAAGTGAAAACTTCTTTAGCCGCGTTGAGTGATTTTTGGTAGGGGAAAAACTTATGGGTTCGCGTCACCGATGATTTCGATACGAGCATGTCTACTACGCGTCGCTAGTCTTACGCCAGACTTACGTAGTATAGCGGCCTGTGTACATGTATACGCATATATCATTGAGTTTTCACTTCTGTCGGCAGTCCTTACGGCTGCCTCTGTTTTTTTTTATTATATCCTCTTCTTTTGTTTCTCTTGTAACTTTTCCCTCTCTTATTTTATCTTTACTTATTTTAACTTTACCACCAACATACTTCTTTCGATGGATCTCTGACACACTTGTGAGTTTTTGAAATGTTCTTTATTTGTCATCCATAATACAGAGCAGGTAAAATACATGTGTTTAATACTTTTCTTTTTATTGTTATAATAATTTCTTTGTTTTTAAATACTTCTTTTAGCGACCAATATATTTTCTATGCATTCCTATTCTTCTTTGGATCTATTTTGTCATCTTGGTTAGTAACATCCAAATAGACATACGCTAAATTATTCTCTTTCTTTTTGTTCACATGGATTGGTATTTTAGTATAATTAGTCACAATTTTATTTTCTCAGAGTTTACTGTAAGACCTGCTGTAGCACTTTCTTTCAATAACATTTTTTTTTCTCTTATTTATCATATAAACAAGCATTACAAATATTGGCAGTGATAGGATTTAAAAAACCACTAAGGTTTATACCTTGCTATCGCAAGTTTACAATTTTATAAGTTAATAATATAGCATAATAAATAAGTTAATATAGCATAATTAATATAAATGCAATAAGTTAGAGGGAGAAAAAACACTTTATAAAAACTTAAGAAAGAGATCCTTTAGCTTACACTTGATGTTATTTTTGGTGACATTATCTAATACCTAATTGTAATATTATGGCAAGTTATTGATAAGCCGAGGTATTAAGTAGCTACTTGTTCGCTCAGCGTACGTATTGATTACACGCGGCACTGTCTCTGCGGGTTCTTAGGAATTGCTCGAGTGTATACAGAATGCTCGATCAGAATTTTTAGCGATTAATTAAAAAATTATTGTTTGAGTCAAATGTATTAAACTTGCATATGTATTGCTAAGATTTTACAGTGTCTGAAAAGACCACTGACGTCATCCTGGATTTTTTTAAATTAGGAACTACGATTTTAAGTATTCTTACTTGTAAATTTCGGACCTGGCCAAGATATGGTTTGTAAGTTTGACCGTAGCTATTTAGGTCGTATTGAACGTTATTTTATTATTAGTTAAAAGAAGAGGGAAGAATACGTCTTATTTAATTTACTTTTTTATACTTTTAATTGAGGTTGTATATTGAATTATAATCGAAATAACACTAGCTCAAAACACACACATCAAAATCTTGAACTTTTTTCCCTCACAGAACATGTAAATAGTTTGTCCTACACATTGAGTTATATGTACTACGTACTAGAGAAGCTATTCCAAACAAAAAATGTGCGCTACTCTGTCTTCGCGCATGCGCGGTAGATAGTAAAATATTACGATATTATTACCTATTTATTCACTTGAACAACAAAAAATTTTACTTACTTGACTACTGAATTGTTATTTACGTAAGATTTTAAACTTTAATTTGAAATCTCGTATTATTATCGCCGCTCCACACTGCATGAATATTGAAGCCACAGTAAATGACACTAAAGTAAGGTGTACGGATTGCAGTACAGTTCAGTTGAAAATAGTGAATGTTCGGAATGCGAAATCTAGTGCGTAGTACATATATATATCAATGGTCCTACAAAAACAATCGTATGAACAATTGCAACAATTGCACTTTCATTTTCTCATGCACAGTAACATAGGTATTTTTACTTCCCGGACTATGACATCATTTATTTCATCCAAAATCTCATTTAATACGAATTTAATCACTGAATGCCGAACATTTGTGGAATAATTTAGCAGAATAGAAAACACGGAATACTTTTAAACTCTCAGATTCAGATTTATTTTATTGAAGTGAGAAGCGAAATTACATTCCACCCGACGGTAAGTGATTACTGCAGTCCATGGACACCTGCAGCCAACTTCACCCTCTATATCCCTTAGACAGCAGTGCAAGCTATTTGGGGGCAGAAATAAGTAAGAATAGAATAGAACCTACCCCGACGTAGTAGCATAAGAGGAGTACCTACCTACCACCTATCCAGGAAACAAGTCCTATCGATTATTAAAACATTTAATTTCATTAAAGTAAAAACTACTTTTATTTAATTTCCTATAAGATAGGTTTTATGTTACGTTTGCAAAACTCTTAGTTAATGTTGAATAAACTTTTTTATTTACACTATAATGTGACTTGATCATAAAATTGCTCTAATTGCGTAAAACCACGCTCGCACGTGATACCAACGTTAACTGGCAGTATAATGGTGCTGTTTTTCGTACGTTGAGTGACTAGAACCGGATATACGTTTTACTGGACACGAGGCGTTCCACCTTATACCTCATCGGTGTAAAAGTATCTTCAGCTTGATTTTTAATCAAAGATATTTCTTTATCATAAAATTAATGAATCTGAGCGCTTAAGTGCGCTTTCATGCCCGTGCATGCGTCAGTAACGGTCGGTAATGTTCG
>JAGSMP010002201.1:0-30121 GCA_029286625.1 Parnassius orleans
AATCTGAGCGCTTAAGTGCGCTTTCATGCCCGTGCATGCGTCAGTAACGGTCGGTAATGTTCGTGCTGATCTCGGTTAAATTCGTTTTCTTGAGCGACGACAGGCAGCGCAGGTGGCGGCTTATCCACAGAGTTATATTGTTAGAGCAAGCGAGATAGCAATAGTCCCAGATTTGATGCTCGCGTAGGTAGATGCACGAAGCTTCAGAGTAGGTTCGTGATTTCTCCAGACATTTCGACTCTATACGCGCGGTATAAAAGCCACGCTAACCGCAGCGACCGACAGTTCGGCTTTAATTTGGTGAAGTGTCAATAGTTCTAGTGTAGATTTTAACTCGACTAGCCGGTGTCATATATTTGATCCACATTCAACGTAGATCCGTCAAGTGCCGTGTATAATTGTGTTTTGAAATCGTAAGTAAAACTCTGTTATTAATAAGTGTTTCCTTATTTAATCAATTATTTTTGGTAATTTAAAAAGGATGGGTAATTTAAGTAGATACTGTAATTGTTTTAGGTGCTGTGTTAATCCTAGCCAGGATTAGAACGCAACATGGACAAGCCAGGACCTAGTAAAAACGTAAGGTTAAAGATGAAAATCAGCAGTTTCAAGAAATTTGGACTGAGAAATACTTTTTTGTATGCATAACAAAGTCGATTGTTTAATTTGCAAGAATTCTGTTGCGATTGCAAGGAATATAATGTAAAAGGCACTATGAAACGCAGCATCCTACTTTTACCAAGTTTACAGGCGAATTAAGGAAGCAAAAATGTTGTCTTTAAAACGAGGCTTATTGGTCAGCAAGCTATGTTTACAAAACCCATTCAAGATTGAAACAGCTACAGAAGTTAGTTATGAAATTTCTCGAATGATAGCAAAGCGAAGTCGCCCTTCAATGATGGGAATTTGTAAAAGAATGCATAGAAATTGCCGCTAAGAAAATGTGTCCAAGCAGCAAAAGTTTGAGAAAATTCAACTGACTATGACTATCTTTGTATATAAGACGAATTATGTCTTTGTCAGGTAATATTGGAACAATTAAATGAAAAACTAAGATCATTGAATTTTTCATTAGCACTCGACGAATCCACTGATATTAGTTCCACAGCTCAACCTGATATTCATACAGGTGTTACTTAAGATTTTGAAGTCTTAGAAGAGTTATTAGGAATGTGTTCATTGAAAGGTCAAACCAGAGGAGTTAATATACTCAATGTACTTTTGGATGAGTGTTCAAAACTGATTTGGACTTATCAAAATTATCGGAGTTGCGACTGACGGTGCTCCTTCGATGATTGGTGTCAATTCTGGGCTAGTTACTTTGCTGAAAAAGCATCTGCAAGAAAAAAACATAAACGCTGAAGATCTCATGCAGTTTCAATGCATTATTCACCAAGAAGCCCTCTGTTCTAAAAAATTGAATTTCAAAATGTCATGAAAGTGGTAGTTTCGACTGTAAATTTCATAAAATCACGAGGACTCAATCACAGGCAATTCAAACAATTCCTTGATAACATCGAAAGCGAATATGAGATTTACTGTATTATACAGAAGTGGTAAGTCGTGGATTGACACAGAACGATTTCTAAATTTAATAGAAGAAATTGGAATATTTCGGAAAAGCAAAGGGATGTCCTGGAACTTAAAAATCGTGATTGGTTGTGTGATTTGGCTTTTTAGTTGATATTACAAATCATTTGAATGTCTTGAAGTCCAGCTCTACGCTCAGCTGTATCATCCTTTCAATGCAAGCTGACACTTTTCAGATCGCAATTGAATTCTGAAATTACAATCATTTTCCGAATTATAAGAAAATGGCTGAAAAATTCAACAAAACTGCGATTAATTTCAGTTATGTAGAAAAGCTAGATATTTTGATTCAATCTTTTCAAGACAGATTTTCGGAGTTTAAAAAGTGAAACCTCTGTTGGACATATTCAGCAATCCTCACGATTTCAGTTGAAAATGCGCCAGAGTCAATGCAGTTAGAAATTATCGACATTCAAAACGACCAAGATTTACGCAACAAATTCAACGAAGGAGACTTGCTGAACTTTTACCGCTGCATTGATAAAATACGTACAAAGAGTTGCATAAACGCTCTGAAATGTGCCAGCTTATTTGGTTCTACCTATATATGAACAAACCTTTCAATACTAAATAATAATAAAACAAAAATCGAAACCGCCTTGCAAATGAAAGTTTGGAAGCAGTTTTACGTGTTGCTACAAGTAAATTTGAGCCAAATATAAAAAGATTGTAAGCACTAAGTGCCACGCTTCAAATTATAAATTCTTTTCAATTTTAATACATTATTATCAATTCTTTATTGTCTTTTATTACCTATACTGGCGGCCCGCCATCAGTTCATAATTTGCCTGAGTGCCCTTAGTCTTAATAAGTCTGTGCATCACTGCTTAAACTATTATAAGTTAATTTAAAAAAATAAAGTAGAATGCAATTAAGCTGAATCGAAGTTTATAATGAATGTTAATATTTTTTATAAAGTATGTGAAGGACTAGCTAAACATACATGATTTCTAATTCAGGAGCTAGGGCTCAATGTCTAATAATAAAGTATTATCGTGAGAAAACCTGCGGTCTGAGGCATTAAATATTTGAGGTCATGTGAAATCCGATAACTACTCTAGAGAACTACATATAACTTCTCAGAAATAAGAGCAAGCATGTGCCCAGTAGTGTGACGTACTGCATATAGGTGTTAACTTACTTTGACTTTATCTTTACTTTAGCTTACCTTTACTTTACTTTTAGGTTGGAACACGTCGAAACTTGAAACATAGCCAACTTCAAAAAGGAGGAGGTACCAATTTGACTGTATTCTTTTTTATTTTTTTATGTGAGTTTGCTCGGTTCACCTTTTGTAGGTGAAACTGATTTTGATGATTCTTTTAATTTGAAAGTTAATGCTTCTCGTGGTCCCATATAAAGATCAAAGTCTGACCAGTAGCTTTTGGGTTATCCGTAATAATATAATATATTGCAGTCGGTTGTACAAAATTTTCAATTTTACCACTTATTTAAATTAAGATAGATGTGCGGGACAAGAAAATAGTGAATATAGACACTGATAGGACAATGCATAAATAGTCATAAGCGTTTGATATTATAGTTTAGTGAATTATCATTATAGTTTAGAGTTTTATGTTATAATTTTATGGTAGAATTAGTTTTAAGTTATGTATTGAATTTACAACTTTAATTTAGAAATGTGTAGCTTTATAAATATATGACTTTAATAAATAAAACAACACAATTGTTACGCGACTCAGCAAGGTAATAACATAGCATCATGCCTTGCCTCTCGCGCCGCGCTCTGATTGGTCGTTGCATTCCCCGTCTCATGTACCGTATTTGTCGACCCAACCGAGGGCGTATAAAAGAGGGGCTATTTCCGTCGTTCGACACAGTCGGCGGCCAGCTACATAGGAAGAAAACTTCAAATATACAAGAAAGAAGATCTCAGTGGTTTTATTCCTCACCAACCCAGCATACAAATGAGCCTATAGGGCACAATAGATGCAAAATTAGGTCCCCTCAGGACCGTCTCTCCTCTGCTAGAGCACAATCTTTTGAGCTCGTTGTAAGTTAAGTTAATTTAACTTGCTATGACGACTCACTCTGCCCTCCCAAAGTCCCACGGACGTATTAAGCCTAGGGCTTATCATCATCTCCTTCAATACTCGCGGTTTGCGAAATAACCTCCCCGAGCTTAAGCTCTTCCTTCGAGATCGCGAAGCCGACCTTCTCCTCCTACAGGAGACCCACCTCAGACCCCAGAATCTCAAAGGTTTCTCCATCAAAAAATATTCTCTTCTTCATGTGACAGACCTGACCGCAGAGGCGGCGGTACTGCCATTTACTTCAAGAAGACACCACTGCTCTCACATTCCACTCCGCCGCTTACCAATATGGAAGCCACGGTATGCAGGCTGGCCTTGACCGGACATCCGTCCATCGTCATAGCCTCCTGCTATATCCCCAGTAAAACTCTCCCCCTCAAAAAAGATTTTGAGGCCATCCTTGCGTTAGGCAATTCAGTTATTATGTTTGGAGATTTTAACTCAAGCATACTGATTGACTTGTCTTACCACTACTCAGAGCGGCAAGATACTGCTTGATATCACGCAGTCTCTCGACCTCACTGTCCTCAGTCCCCTCGGTGTCACTCACTATCCCGACAACACCGACCACGCTCCTGACGTATTAGACTTTGCGATAGCAAAAGAAGTCTGTCTCAATCTCAGGTCAATCGAGACCCTTGACGATCTTGGTTCCGACCACCGCCCTGTCTCCCTTATACTTGGCCATCAGCCACCTCCCCCAACTCCATCCACGAAAACCTTCACTAACTGGAAGGGCTTCAAGACGTCCCTAGCCACAGCTTTGGACTCTCCGGACTCCCCTATCCCCCATTCTTCGGACTTATTCGACAGTACCGAAAAATCGACACCGCGGTCGATTCACTCTCCACTTATAACATCCTCCTTAAGGAGAATGAAAGGGTCGTCCCGGTTGCTAATAATAATGGTCTTCCCTTACATATTAGCAACCTAATAAAAGCCAAGAGAGCTGCTCTCCGGAGAGCAGCACTCTATCCAACCCCCGAATATAGACATACGGCCAATCGTCTTCAACGAGAAGTCCGTTCACGCCTTACCGAATTTCGAGACCTCGAAAAGAGTAATCTCATGGAGAATATCTCTCCCTCTCATACAGCGTACTATCGGATGGCAAGAGCCCTCCGCATAGACGCTATCACTCATATCCCTCCTCTCTCTCGCCCCGACGGTACTATTGCCTTCGAGGACGAGGAAAAAGCTGAGTGCTTTGCAGACAGCATCGCTGCTCAATGCTCGCCTAGCTCTCAACCCACAGAGCCCTCCCACATCCAGACAGTGGAGGAAGAGGTCCGCCGCCGGAACTCACTCCCCACAGTCTCTGACCCTATCACTGTGTCCAAAGATGAGATCTCATCCCTCATCAAAGGACTAAAGCCCAAAAAGGCTCCGGGCGCGGATGGCATCTCCAACCAAGCCCTTAAACACTTTCCTGAGCAGGTGTTAACCCTTTTAGCTTTTATCTTCAACGCCTGCTTCAACCTTAGTTACTTTCCCACCACGTGGAAAGAGGCAACTGTCATTGGTATCCCCAAGCCAGGAAAGCCTCACAATCTCCCCTCTAGTTATCGTCCCATCAGCCTCCTCAAGGCCATGGGCAAACTATTTGAACGAGTAATCCAAACTCGCATGAGGCGCCATCTGTTTCCCACAGACGGTGACCCTCTTGTCATCCCTCACCAATTTGGTTTCCGAGCGAAACACTCTTGTCCCAAACAAGTTCACCGTATTGTGGAATACATCCTCAGCGGTTTTTATCCTCGCCGTCATAAGACCATCGCGGTCTTCTTTGACATAGCGAAAGCGTTTGATAGAGTCTGGCACGAAGGCCTTATCTACAAACTGCACAATACAGGTCTCCCTGATCGTCTTGTTCGTCTCGTGGCCTCCTACTTGAAAGACCGTACCTTCCGTTACAGACACGAAGGCACGCTCTCCTCTTCGCGTCCAATCAAAGGTGTCCCGGGCTCGGTACTTGCCCCTCTTCTATCCTGTACACCAACGACATTCCCATACCGTCGAATGGTGTACAGATCTCCTCTTCGCAGATGACACACTGCCCTTACTATAAAGGTATATCACTATACGTATTCGGAACAGGATCCAACAGTCAGTCAGTGACTTAGAGCTTGGTTCCAAAAATGGCGTATCGATGAACCCGAGAAGAGCTCCGCCGTTCACTTCGAACATAAACGACGCCGCCCCACTATTATTCCGCCAATCCGTATGTTAGGGACCCCGGTCCCCTGGCATACGTCCGCTAAATATTAGGCCCTTGACACGAGGCTCACTCGAGCCCCATGTCAAGAGAGTAACTCGTAACGCACGATTTTATCTGGGTAGGCTCAACAGCATGTTACCGACACAGTAAAATGTCCTCCGTAATAAACGGACCCTTTATAAGGTCTGTATACGACCTGTAATGTCTTACGCGGCCCCCATTTGCTCACGCTAAGCCCAAAACCCTGAACAAACTACAAGTTGTTCAAAACCTTTTCGTCGGCCACGAACGCACTTGGTACGTCCGTAACGCCGACCTCCACTCGAGACTTAGAGCTCCCCACAGTCCAGCAATTTAAAAAACTCTCTGAAAACTTCTTCAAAGCTTCAGAGTCCCACCCAATCATTTCATTCGTGAGGCAGCTTCCATGCAGCCCCACTTCCTCTCGCTATCGAGTCCGCAGACCGAGAAACGCCTCGGACCCCCCAACAAGCTGGCCGACCTGAACTGCCTCTGGCGGCTCAGGTGCCTCTTCATCCAATACTTAATATGCCTTAGGCACGTCTCTCAGCGGCCTCTGCCTGCGCCTCTTTCCCTAAAGAGGGTCGCATCAAATCTCGGCAGTAAGGCCACTGGCCAATACCGATCCCAAGGTGGTGTTTAGTGGTAGGCACTTAGGTTTGTTAGGTTAGTCAGTGAGTCCCACATAACCACGCAGCCGGCTGCGTGGTATGCTTAGAGCATTCACCACCTCCTCCCCGCTTCCGAGTGCGCCTGCATTGGCAAAAAAAAAAAAAAAAAAAGTCGTTCGACACAGTCGGCGGCCAGCTACATAGGAAGAAAAACTTCAAATATACAAGAAAGAAGATCTCAGGTTTTATTCCCCACCAACCCAGCATACAAATGAGCCTGTAGGGCACATTTAATGGTCTTTCGTCAGCCGAATATTGTGGGGAATAATTACCTGAAGACTTCGAAAAAAATAGTACTATAACGAATTAAGAAGACAAGTTATTTGAAGAAAATCAGCTGAAA
The DNA here is from genome assembly GCA_029286625.1 of Parnassius orleans. Classification (NCBI taxonomy): domain Eukaryota; kingdom Metazoa; phylum Arthropoda; class Insecta; order Lepidoptera; family Papilionidae; genus Parnassius; species Parnassius orleans. The sequence goes on from JAGSMP010002201.1 coordinate 6,898, forward strand.
GCATGGCCTGAGGAAGGGGGCAGCAAGCCGTCGACATCCGAGGCTACTACCTCGGCGGCCGGTACCAGTGCGGAAGCCAGTACGGAATCGACAGCTACAGGACGACCACCACGGAGACTTCGGAACATACAGACACATCCGCGGCAACTGATCCATCCACCGCGACTTCCGCTACCACAGCAACCACCTCGACCGCCGCCACCTCCGCCTCAGCCGCAACCGCCCCTCACCTCCGCCTCAGCCGCCACCGCCTCGCTCGCACCCCGCCAGCGCCGCCGCTCCTTCCGTAACACCTTCCGCGGCGACGACGCTAACTGCGGGTGCGAAGGCCAAACAGCTGATGAAGCCGCCCGCTACTGTCACCAGAGCAACCAAGAAACGGAAACCCTACAGAAGCGAGCTATAAAAGCACCGCTGGTCCGTCGAAGCAAACTGAACTACAGGACCCCGCCCGCCCAGCAAGAAGGAGGAGGGGGGGATCGCGCAGTAGAACAAAGCAACTCAAGCTTGCAAAGGCAAAGGAAGATTTGCTATGCCTTCAAGTGGAATTAGCTGCAGCACGCCCAGCTGCCTTGGAAAAGGAAGACTCAGAAGAAGAAGAAGATGACGTCTCCTCTACTCGAAGTCAGAAGTTAATGCAAGAGTGGACAACTGGTTGGAAAATCAAGTGAATTGTACGATGTTAGAACCTCACCATCACATAGAAGAACCAACGACCGCCCACATAGAAGAACCGAGGCCGGCGAAGCATGAAGAAACACGTCAGTCACCGGCGGAGGTCAAACCAACGTAGCCCTCCTAGCTGAAGCCATCACTGGCTGTCAGCGCCGCCCAACGACCTAAGTTCATCGAGTTACCATTCTTCAATGGATCTCATCAAGAATGGCTGCCCTTCCGCGCCGCCTACTACGAAACAGAAGCGATGTTCAGCACAGTTGAAAATACAAACCGACTCAGAAGAAACCTAAAAGGGAAGGCCAAAGAAGCAGTTGAAGGCCTACTTATGACCAACACACACCTGGTTGAAATAATGAAGACTTTGGAGTCAAGATTCGGAAGGCCAGAGTCAATAGCCATGTGGAGATGGAGACGCTTCGAGGTCTGCCGCGCCTTACTGAGTCACCGAGGACATCTGCATATTCGCCACCAAGATCTCTAACGTAGTGGCGACACTGAAGACTTTGGATTGTTTTAACTACATGTACAATCCTGAACTCGCGAAGACAATAGTAGACAAACTGACGCCAACTCATGATACAGATACTACGACTTCTCAGCCAGGCAGCCACGTGAAGACCCTTGCCTCATCAAGATAGAAAAGTTCTTCAAAAGGAAGCAGAATTGTGTGGACCCCGCGCTGCCCGAACAGATGGCAGCACCTACTACAGCCGCACCACAAAGGAAGACTCAAAGGGTCAACAATGTGACTGAGAGGACACAATACCAAGGTGCGTCGTATGTGAAGATACGGGCACACCAACGCAACAGAATGTGAACAATTCAAGAAGTTAGATGCAACGCAAGATGGGACATGGCCAAGTCCAAGCGCCTTCTGCTTCAGGTGTCTTCGTTTTAGGAACAAGACACACCACTGCTGACCCTAGTCATGTAATGTCAACAGCTGCAAGTACTTCATCACAAGATGCTGCACTACGAAAAGAAGTCAGAAGATACAGAAGCAAAAGAAAATCAAGAGGCAACAGAGGTCATCAACTTAACTTGGACCGTCAAGAAGCAATCATACTTGAAAATCCTACCGATCCAGGTGAAAGGACCAAAAGGAGCTGTCAACACCTTCGCGTTGATGGACGACGGGTCAACAGTCACGCTCGTCGACGATAGCATAGTAACAAGCGTAGGAGCAACGGGCCCCATAGATCCACTGAAGATAGAAACCATCAACGACAAGAAAGTATCAGAGTCAGCATTAAGGAGAGTCACCGTCAAACTGAAGGGGCTCAACGATCATGAATAGCAATACAAGCACGCACAGTGAAGAACCTTCAAGTCTCATCTCAACGGGTTCCACAGGAGCTAGTGGAAGAGTGTCAACACCTCTCTGACATCCAAGAACATCTCACATATGCAAACGCAAAACCGCGAGTACTGATCGGTCAAGATAACTGGCATCTTCTGCTAACATCAGAAGTAAGAAGAGGAGACAAGAACTACCCAGTGGCATTCCTCACGCCACTAGGTTGGGTACTCCACGGAAGCCAGACACGAAGCTTCGGACAGATGATCGATTTCGTGTCACATATCGCAGAGAATCCAGACGAGAATCTAGAAGACCTCGTGAAGCGATACTTGAGATGGACGCGCTCTGCATAAAACCCAAGAGACCGAAGACTGATCCAGAAGAACAAGCACTTCGTATCTTGAAAAACACCACAACGAAGATAGAAGAAGGAAGATTCCAGACCGGTCTTCTCTGGCGCAAAGACGATGTCAAGTTACCAGACAACTATGAAAACTCACTGAAGAGGCTCTTCAATATAGAAAAGAAGATCGATCGTGACCCCACATTGAAGAAAAAGTACATGGAACAAATGGACGCCTCAATGTAAAGGGTACGCCGAACCTGCCCCAAAACAGAAGACAGCTGGCAAGACTTGTACCTACCTCACTTCGCAGTAATCAACCCAATGAAATCAGAGAAACTACGGTGGTGCATGATGCCGCAGCCAAGACCAAAGGGTGGCACTTAATGACATGCTACTAAAAGGTCCTGACCTACTACAGTCGTTACCAGGTGTCGTCATGCGCTTCCGACAACACATGATCGCTGTTACGGCGGACATCAAGGAGATGTTCATGCAAGTCAAGCTGCGAACACAAGACAGGGATGCATTGCGTTACCTGTGGCGTGGAATCGACGAGACAACCATCCTCCGGAAGAATACAGAATGAATCCTTAATTCGGAGCGTCAAGTTCACCTCGAAAGCAATCTACGTCAAGAACCTGAACGCCAAACAGCACGAGGAAACTCACCCAGAATCCGCAGCTGCCATCATACAGAAGCATTACGTCGACGACTACTTGGACAGAACAGCACATACAGCTTGAGAACCCTCGAAGACGCCAAACGCATCACGAAGAGTGTACGAGACGTGCACATGAAAGCCAGCTTCGAGTTAAAACAATGGAAATCGAACTCAGCGTCACTCCTAGAAACACTTGGAGAAGACAACCAAACGACAAGAAGAAGAAGACATGGAACTCTACAAAACAGAAGAAAAGACTGAACGAGTTCTGGGTGTTGTCTGGAAGATCAACTCAGACGAGCTCACCTTCAACCTCAACTTATCCAGAATACCCTCAACGCTCATAGAAGGCAAACAGCCGACGAAAAGGGAAGCACTGAGAATAGTGATGTGGATTCGCCTCGCCTATTACAATCAGGGCAAAACAACTCCTCCAGGAAGTCTGGCGCAGAGGAACAGCATGGGACGACAAGATCGACGATGACCTGGCAGAGCAGTAGGAAATGTGGATGAAGCATCTAAAAGGTCTCCACGAGGTAGCAATCCGCGGCAATATCTTTACTACAGCGACGCCGCCTCTAGAACTCCACGTCTTCAGCGATGCCAGCGAGTCAGCCTACTCTGTGGTTCTCTGAGAGCAGTAACAGCAGACGGCGAGGTCTACCTATCCCTCATCATGGCCAAAGCAAAGGTAGCACTGTTAAAATTGACGTCCATCCCAAGGCTGGAGCTACTAACCTGATAAGGACAGGATCACGTTCATACAAACCCTACGTAGCTCATCGTCTAGCAGCAATAGAAGAGAATTCAAAAGTCAACGACTGGCGCTGGGTTCCGACAAAGCTGAATGTAATGACATTTAGTAAAGACCACCGATGGTTCAAAGGGCCTGACTTCTTATACCTAACAGAAGATTCCTGGCCGACGGAAACCACAAGAGCAACAGCGGAAGAACCTTCCGATGAAGAAAAGACACATCACGTGAGCGACAAAGAAGACTGAAGCTTGCGAGGGTCTACCTGATCCAACGAAATTCTCCAGCTGGGACCGACTCGATATTCAACCGCACGTGTTCTGCAATTCATTCAACTCTACAGAGCCACCAAACAAAGAGTCAACTACAGAAGGACAAAGAAGAATAAAGAGGCTGATCCCGCTTGGAAGAAGAACAAATTCACAGCAAAATATCAGACGCCCACGACGACGAAAAGCGGTCGCCAGAAGACATGAAGCTGCTGACGGTCACAGCCGAGCTGCTTAAAACAGCTGAAGAACTCCTGATGCGATCCTCCCAAGAAGAACTTTGCGAAAGAAATAGGCAGCCTAAACAGCGGGAAGCCGATCAACAAAGAAAGCCGTCTTCGCCAGCTCAGCATCGAGTCAATAAACGGCGCACTACGACTTAGAAGCCGTATTCGGGCGGTGGCGACATGGAGGAGGAATTCAAGAATCCGCTAGTAATTGACGGTGATCATCATACGGTCAAGCTCTGGGTGCAGGCTATACATCGTCAACTCCATCATGCAGGTGTAGAGGCCACAGTCAACGAGTGCAGACAGCAGTATTGGGTACTAAGACTGCGACCTATCGTACGCATAATACTACGTAGATGCCTATTCTGCAGAATGAAGACGCAAGTACCGCCGCATCCGAGAACCGGGGACCTACCAGCATGTCGCTTAGCTCATCACAAACGCCCTTCACCTTCACCGGGTCGACTATTTTGACCTCTCGGTGACCGTCGGACGAACTCGACAAAAAGATATGGCTATCTTCACATGTCTCACGACCGAGCCATATTCTGGAAGTCGCCGGATCACTTAGCGCCGACTCCGCAGTAATGGCAATAAGGCGAATGATTGCTCGGCGAGGCTGCCCAACTGAAATATGGTCAGACAACGGCACCAACCTGAAGGCCGCCGACAAGGAACTACGACAGGCGGTCAACGCGGCGACCGCAGAAGAAGCAGCAAAGAGGACCATCTCCTGGCGACACATACCACCTGAGCTCCATTTATGGGCGGAGCCTGAGCGAATGGTTCGCTCTGTCAAGACCGCGCTCACCGCGACGTTACATGAACGTCATCCAACAGAGGAGGTCCTCACGACATTACTGGTGAAGTAGAATACGGTCAACAGCCGCCGGCTGACCCACGTCTCAGTCAGCCCAGAAGATCCAGAGGCCCTCACTCCTAACCACTTTTTGTTGGGGGGACCGGGCGTGTACCACAGCCAGGCACTTTCACTGAACAAGATACCATCTCACGGTCAAGTTGGCGAGCTGCGCAGAGGCTAGCCGACATCTTCTGCTACGCTGGGTGAAAGAGTACCTTCCTGAGCTTCAACACCGGCGGGAGCCCCACGGACGAGGCCAAGCAGCACGTGTCGACGACCTCGTACAGATCGTCGACCCCAACCTGCCCCGCAACGTGTGGATACGAGGAAGAGTCATCGCTACATATCCGGGTCCAGACAACGTATGCGGACGGTGGACGTGCTGACCAGGAGGTGTCCTACGCCGGCCAGTGAGGAAACTGGTGATCCTGCCTCTACCTACAGACGTCGAGCCCGCACCGGAAGCTGATGCGACGCGGTCGCACGGCGGGAGTGATGTGCGGGACAAGTGAAAATAGTGAAATATAGACACTGATAGAACAATGCATAAATAGTCATAAGCGTTTGATATTATAGTTTAGTGAATTATCATTATAGTTTAGAGTTTTATGTTATAATTTTATGGTAGAATTAGTTTTAAGTTATGTATTGAATTTACAACTTTAATTTAGAAATGTGTAGCTTTAGAAATATATGACTTTAATAAATAAAACAACACAATTGTTACGCGACTCAGCAAGGGAATAACATAGCATCATGCCTTGCTCTCTAGCGCCGCGCTCTGATTGGTCGTTGCATTCCCCCGTCTCATGTACCGTATTTGTCGACCGAACCGAGGGTGTATAAAAGAGGGGCCATTTCCGTCGTTCGACACAGTCGGCGGCCAGCTACATAGGAAGAAAAACTTCAAATATACAAGAAAGAAGATCTCAGTGGTTTTATTCCCCACCAACCCAGCATACAAATGAGCCTATAGGGCACAATAGATGCAAAATTAATCCCAAAGCACAATCGACTATCAGCCATCTACGTGCGACAATCACGTAAAGTTACTGAAGGAAATGGACACTGTCGGGCCCGCTGTAGAAGTAATCGGGAAGTTGACTCATTAGTTTTTTTCTCTCTATAAGGGGCAATATGGAATCGAACGTCAACGCTCAAGTCGTAACTGTACCTATTACAGAAATTGAAAATAAAAACTTTAACAAGCAATTCGTTCATTCTACTACTGCATACTACAGGAGACCGTTTCGTAAGTGAAGATGTGACGGCTAATAGAGGAAAATGAAGAGAAACGCATCACGAGCCTACCACAAATAACTTGGGATAAGGGCAGGAATAAAAAGATGTTCCAGGAGAGCGTTTGGGTAGCAGGTCTTTCGACGTGCACGAGAAACACATGTTCTTGAAATAAATATAGAAATGGATTTTTTAAATTCAATATAGGTTATTAAAATACTTATTGAAATTCACTCTTATGTTTAATTTACCCCTGGTTTGGAAAATACCTCTGTCCTAGGAAGAACAAGCAAGAAACCTAGGAGGCATTTAAAGAAAAATGTGTGACAAACGAGTACGCTGTCCACCTGATGGTAAGTGCAAATCAAAATGCAGATGCGTTATGCGTATATTAATTCCGCTCAAGACAATAACTGCTAGGGGCAAGCTGAGCAACAAGACCAAGGCGACTCTGCCACGCTATCCGTGAATTTCTGCAACATCGGGGACTTCACTCGAACCTAAACGCCGTCCACTACCATCTCGAGACGTCGAAGCCGGCCTTGCTCTTTCTGAACGAGACGCAGGTGTACTCTCCGGGTGATACTTCGTATCTCTACTACCTGGGGTACAAATTGAACACTCCTTTGTGCCTCGGGCTGGAGTTTGCGTATACGTCAGAGAGGACATCTGTTCTCGACGCCTCGGCAGTTTTGAAGGTTCCGACCTGTCTATCCTTTGGCTTATAGGTCCCATAGCGGTAATGCCGAAACAGACCGACTCATCAACCACGTCCGAATGGCTACAGATTCCTTGCTACAGCAGATCCCATCCACAGAGATCGTGATCCTCGGCGATTTTAACGCCCACCACGCCGAATAGCTCGGTTCACGTTTAACCGATCATGCGGGAGATCTGTTCATTATTTATCCTGGCATATGGTCTGACACAACTGGTTACTTCGCCTACGCGGATTCCAGATGTGGAGGATCATGCACCTTCCCTGTTGGACCTTCTGCTGACCTCTCATCCGGACAGATATCAAGTCTGGAGTGTGGTGCCACTCACGATGAAATCGCGGTTACATTCTGCAGGGCTGCCGCCGTGTTTGGCACTATAGGTCGGCCGATTGGGATAGGACGCGGTCTTTCTTTGCATCCTTACCTTTGGGGCCGGTTGCCTTCTCGCCGGATGATCCCAACGTTGTTGCATATCTGTCACTGATGTGGTACTTCAGGGTATGGAACTTTTATTCCTTCCTCTGTGGTCCCATCGTAGACAGATCTCAGCCATGGTTTAGTCGCTCTGTAAAATAGCATCACGCTATAAGCAGGAGTGCTACCGGGCCTGGGCTAACACATCAACGTCCCGGGATGTAGACACCAGCGCCCTTAAAAGAAGTATAATTCCGCCTCCAGGTTCTTCAAAGAGTCCTTGCCAAGGCAAAGTCAGAGCACGTAGGCAGAATTGGCGAGAAACTAGTTCGCCTTCCTTCTGGAACCAGCGCATTCTGGTCTCTCGCCAAGGCTGTCCAAGGAACTTCTGTCAGCCATCTCTCCCAGCTCTGCACAGGGAGGACGTCTCACTGGCCCATGCCGCAAGGAAAGTGGATCTGCTAGGCTCTTTCTTTGCATCCAACTCGACTCTTGACTCTCGAACACACCGCCGACCATAGTGCGGTGTGAGTGCTCCATGCCAGATGTGCGATTCACACAGCGCTCGGTTCGGCAAAGCTCCTCTCCTGGACATCCACAAGTCGAGTGGGCCTGACGGAATCCACCCAATTGCGCTGAGGACGTGTGCTCCAGAGTTGGCAACGGTTCTAAAGCGTCTTTTCCGGTACTCTTACTCCTAGGAATAGTCCTGAAATCATGGAAGATGGCTTACGTCCACCGATCCCTGAAAAAGGCGACCCTCACACCGTCTATCTACAGGCCTATAGCCATCACCTCCTTGTTCTCCAAAATAATGGAATCCATTATAAACTGCCACCTCATGCGGTTCTTGAGAATCACCAGCTGATTAGTGACCCCAATACGGTTTTTGTCGGGTCGATCAGCTGGTGATCTGCTGGTCTACCTGACTCATATCTGGTCTATCTGACTCATAGGTAGTCCAAAGGGGCATTGGCTGTTAATTTGGACATTGCGAAGGCCTTCGATCGATAAGCTCGCTTCCTATGGGCTTCCTGAGAAATTGAGCAATTGATCACCTTTTTCCTACAGATTGGAGCATCAAGGTTTTTGTAGACAGTGCATGCTCCGATTACAAGCCTGTTAACGTTGGTGTTCCACAAGGCTGCGTGCTATCACCAACGCTGTTTCTTCTGCATATCAATGATATGTTGCAAACTGGTAACATTCATTGCTATGCAGATGATAGCACTGGTGATGCTCTATGCCAACCGTGCCAACATTTCTCGGGGAAACATCGCCGAGTACCGGAACAAACTTGTATCTGAAATCGAGTCTTTGCTGAACAAAGTCTAAATTGGGGCGACTAAATCTAGCCCAGTTTAATCCTCAGAAGACACAAGTTTGCACGTTTACCGCTAAAATAACCTCTTTATCGTATCTCCTCAGTTTCAAGGCACTTGTTTTCTCAGCCAGTATCAGAATACTTGGCGTCGACATATCGAGTGACGTGCAGTTTCGTGGTCACTTGGAAGACAAGGCCAAATTGGCCTTGTTTTCCAAGCGGGACAATATTCATGCCGGCACACCGCCTGCAACTTTACAGTTTCAGCCTCACATGGAATACTGTTCATCTCTGGGCTGGGGCTCCCCAGTGCCAGCTCCTTCCACTTGACCGCATTCAGCGCAGAGCGGCTGGAATCGTTGACGAGCGAATCCTTTCCGATCGGCTCGATTCACTGGCGCTGCGAAGATATGTTGCATCCTTTGAATTTTCTTTCGCATCTACCACAAAAATGCTCTGAGGCATTGTTCGGATTAATCCCAGCCGCCAAATTACACTACGCAAATCGCGGCAAAACTCCCGCAAAACTCTCTCCGCGGCAAAATCCATACCATCTGGATGCTTGGCTGTCCACCACTGTACGTTTTACTAGGAGTTTTCTTCCGCGTACGACCTCCCTGTGGAATAGTTTACCACCGGCGATTTTTCCGGACCGATACGACTTGGGGACCTTCAATAAAAGAGCTTACTCCTTTCTAAAGGCCGGCAACGCACCTGCAATTCCCTGGTGTTGCAGTTGTTCATCGGCGGCGGTAGTCACTTACCAAACTTTACTCAAAAGGGTGAAAAATTAATCACTTAAAAAGTACGAACCGATAACCGATATAAAAAGTATATAATTATTTACACGTAATTTAATAGCTACTGAAGTCAAGGCTTTATTTCATTAATACACACATGTCTTAGCACTTATACTGATATCGTTCTAAAGCAAAAGAAATGTCATGACTGTATAGTCATTTTTTGCTTATTATATATTTCGTATGCATGTTAATATTATGATTTGTGATATTATCTGTGAAAGTTAAACTTGCTCGTAAATATAGTATTAGCTAGGTCTACACCAGTGCTTTCAATTTCGCTTTCATGTTCATTTTGCGTTTCAACTTTCAGTTCGTCTTGCGTCAAGCACTGTGCCATAAGATGCATGCAGCTTATCGTCTATACCCGTGCGCTTATCGCATGCAACTCGTCTATACCTCACGCGCCTCGGTTACGTTTGGTTAGAGATGGACGCGGCACTAGTAGATATCAGTGTGGCATATTTTGTGTTAAGTGCAGGAAAAACGCAAGAAAAGGAGAATCTGGATGAAAGATTATTTGAAGAAACGAAACTACACAATATTGAAAGATTTAGAGCTAAACAATGACATTCTTTTTAAACATTTCACACGAATTACTAAAGCCACACTCTACAAGCTTTTGAAAATAGTGGAGCCAAAAATTACAAACCATAACACTCATTATCTCATCTTTTAACGTTGTCTTCCGCCATTTTGTTTACTAAATTGCACAAATTGATGCATGCGAACCCACCGGCGACGGATCAACGTTCGCTAGGGGCATGCGCTGTTGTCGAACTAGTTTTGCATGCGCTGTGGTTGCTCAGGCTTGCGTTAGAGGAACAGGAAAGCGCACTGGTGTAGACATAGCTATTTATCTTCCGTTTTCTTTATTTTCCCGTAAAAGTTCACAGTCGGACAAGAGCTTCTACCGTTGTAAGGTTCGATATATATAATATTAATAAGTAATTTACAGTATATAAATTACAATATGATATTATATATATTTTGTTTGCCGAGTGCAGAGAATCTGATTTTTGACGTGACAACGTCTTATAAATTGGTTTGCCGGTGACACTTCAAGAAACTGCGTTACGCTCCGCTCACGTTATGCGCTCACAATGAGAGCGAGGAGAGGCACGCGTCCTTCCACTCGGGCATGGTTAGCCCGCCTAAGAGCGAGAGAGACAGACATAATAAAATTATTTTACCACCAAAGTCGTTGTCACGTAAAACTTTCGCCCGTATACCGAGGATCTGGATTTGCATGAACTGATTGCAGTTTAATATACACAGAGATTTAACTGTGCGGCGTCATGCTACGTGTTAGTTATTTGCAGCTAGTTTGACTAGCTCCAGAGTACTTTGCAATAAGCAAGGTTTTAAAGTTTATTCTCTTTTTTTTATAGAAGGGAGGCAAACGAGCATGCGGCTATACTTTTATAATGAAATTCCAAATAATAATTTTAGAATGTGGACATACTTCATAGAAATATTATAGCAACGACTTCAGAAGCTAATATTTTGTCTTTACCTTTTTTAAGTCTTATTTACAAAAAAATATCATAATATTATTTATATGAAAGTAATTACACGAATGAAATCGACTGGTAACCACTAGTTTTAGATGGAAACATTTAGATTTACTGGCGACGCGGATAAAACCTTTAACACAAAATAATTCCATTTTCATTCTTGAAGAACTTGAAGTTCTTGAGTAAATTAAAGTGTGTTCACGGCGAATTTGCGAGCTATTAGAGTAACTTATTGCTTTTTGAAGTTATACTTCTTTTGGGGCGTTTGGAAAAATTATGAGAGTGAATTTTTTACGATGCGCGCGCACACTGACAGCTAAAAACGACACTATGAAGTTGTTACGATGCGCGGGCACATTGACACCTTAAAGCGACAACTTCATTGGGTAACTGTCTCTCAAGTTTTCGTGGGAACTGATAACTATATTTAAGGTAGTTATTTTAGTTATTTTTGTTTTGTTACGCTGTAGAAGTATATCTCCTAAGTGCGTACATAAGTACACACACACACACACACACGTTTTTTTATAGAATAAGGGACAAACGAGCACACAGTTCACCTTGTTTCATGATTATGTCCTATAGATATAATATACAACTATCCTCGCTTAGGAATCAAAATGCAGATGCGTTGTCACCCCTTTTTTTTTTTTTTGCGGATGGAAAATCATCTAATGACGCCTTTCGCTGTGGGTGGAGCGGAAGGAGTGTCAGACTTTACTGACTAAAACCATCCGTGTTCCTTCAGTGCCCTTACGTTCCGGAGCCGCGGTATCTCTTTCGAACAGCCCGCAGCCCCGGCAGGCGTCGGCCCTTGCGGGCCCCTTCACGCTGCTGACAGCTCTTTGAGGCGCGCGTGAACAAAACGCGCCGTCGACACGGCCTGTCGTCGTTAGACGGACGGACGGCGAGCTACCCATTGCTCGCCGTCCACAGGTCCGCGCCTACGGTGGTCAGGGGCCACGACGTAGCCCCCGACGCCCGGGCGTCTCCTGCGGCGGCCGGGAAGGAAAGCTGTTGCTCTTTCCTTCTCGCTCCGCCACCTCCTTCGCTAGCATCACTGCTTCGCAGAAGGTGGTGACGGCGCGTTGTCACCTCTGAGGATAATGTATAGCTACAGTATGATAAAGCTACATCATGACTCTACCACGCAGAAAGGGCGATTCTAATAAAAAAAGAATAAAATACACGTTAGACATTATTAACAAGCTTTTATTAGTTTGATCTGTATTCATGTTTTTATAGAATAAGGGTGTTAAACGAGCACACAGTCCACCTGATGATAAGTGGATGCTGTGGCCCATAGACATCTGTATCTATTCTCAATTAAGACTCAAAATGCTGAAGCCAGGGATGACAACCGGAGGACTAAGAGTGTATGCCTGTTTCCAGTAAAACCCGCCTTTACACTCACCAAACAAAACACAGCAGCGTTGTTTGCTCTACCCGGCCAAGCCAACCCATTTGTCAAAAAAGTTAAAAGTTACTGCATATAAATGTCCCACTGCTGGGTATAGTCTCTTCTCATTTCTGGAGGGTTTTAGGACAAGGAAATGCTCCGGACATATCAGCGTCATCATTATCATCATAAATTGAAGGTCGAATCAATTGTAATGTTTAAATTTTGCATGGACTTAAGATTGATTCCAAAGTGTTTCGTTACGAACTTATTCTCATAATTTATATTTTATAACATCTGAAATAAAACCTGCTTAATAATAAAGAATCATCAAAATCAGTTCACAATTGACGAAGATATCGCGTAGGAGACACGCAGAAAAAACATAGTTGAATTGCTAATCTTTTTAAAGTCGGCTAATGAGTATGAAAATGAGAGGAGGCATGTGCCTCTCACTGTAGGAACATACGAGTATAGACCGGAACAATTATTTCTATGTTATACAAATACTTAAAAAAAAAAAAAAAAAAAGAACTTTTTCCGTGCAGGATTCGAACCCGCGGCCATCAACGCTGGACCTCAATGCTGCTTCATTGCGCCACGGACATAAAAAGATAGTGTGATGTTTTCTTAAATTTTTGCATAAAACAATTTATACAAAACAACTATTCACAATACAAACATTCATATCACACTCACTACAAAGGTACCTAAAGTACGCGAGGTTATCATCTTCAGTTTCATATTATATTCCTGTTGCAACTGCAACGCACAAGTATGTGGAAAAACACACACACCCTTCCACAACACACACACCACACAACTCACAATTTTTACAATTTGATTAACATTAGTACAAAATGTTACAAGAGTCGATGATCTTTTTCCTCTTGCCTATATTGTACTTTATATATTGCTTATAGTTTTAATAACAGTGTGTGTGTGTGAGTCACGTACTCACACACACACACTGTTATTACAAATACAAGTGCGTACAAATATAAAATATAATTATATAACCCTTTATTAGTAGCTATGCGTCTTCCTGACATTTTATATTATTATAGTTGCCTTTAGGATACCCCGGATGATGGATTCTTTTAAACCACTACTATCATCATTATGACATCCATAAGAACATAGCCCACAGGCATTATGGTCCCGAGTCACCTGTATCATACATTCTTCCCCATCGGCTATCGGTTCTTTGACCTATGGCCGGCCCACTGCCACTTCAGATTAGTTGGGCTATTACGGATTAGTTGGCTATCACCACCATTCCACACAATAAGTTATAGAAAATTGGGCAATGCTTTTTTATTTTTTTGGAATGTTTGTTATCGAGGTTCACGCTTTTAATTACTCTGCCTCGCACTTATCAAATCGTTAATCACTATCGCAGCCAATAAAATTAAACAGTTCGGAATAAATTGGGGTCGTGCAAAATAACGAACGCGATCGTTGCTAGCTTTCATTAAAGTTCGTGTTAACCTACAGTGGGGTTCCAATTCTTTCACTTTCATTGTATCGGAAATTGGAAGAAAGAAATATTGACGCTTAAAACGTCTTTCCTATAAATTTAGATTTTAAATATTTTTTATTGAATAATGGTGACAAACTACCATACAGTGTACCTGTATTGATTATTAATATTATTTATTAGTATTTGGTTGCAAGACAGTGAATTAGTTTGTAGTTTTTTTAGAGAAATTTCTAGGTGGTAGCCATGCTGCTGCTACATTACAGTTGCAGCACTAATGGTCAGCTCGACCGGGTAGGACTACGCCTCACAGAATACCAGCGTAAAATAGCAGCTTAACGCTGTTGTGCTTCGTGGTAAGTGTAGAGTACCGGAGACCTTTTAACGGAAACGAGGCATTCATTTTAGACCTCAGGGTAACTACGCATCTGCATTTTGATTATTAATCGAGGATAAATGTAGATGTCTAGGTGTCCTGTATGGAGGTACCCAAAAAAAATGGTTTTCAAGATTTTGTAGGCGTGATTAATATCATTAACTTTGCAAAATAACAGATTTATTATTTATACAGATTAACACCGCAGACGCACGGATGGACATTTTGAAACTATAAGGGTTCCTTGTTCTTACCTACGGAACACTGAATTTTCTTTGTATTTGCACAATTAAGCCGATTATAACAACACCTCATATGTTAAAATGCATCAAGTCGTTTAGGTTACAGCCAAAGAAATAGACATACATACATACTCGAAAACATTACCTTCCTGGGGCAATAACAATAACAAGTCGTATCGAACACCGATCCAAACAAAATCAAAAAATTCTGCAATAAAACAAAAAAATTGGAATTATAGCCCCAACTATAAAGCACCAACTTCAAGTTACCGAGTAAAATTTTTTTTCAGGCCCATAACATAAACTTTCACCCTCATCATTATTCTTCTTATAAGGTGAAATGTTACATCATGTATATGGTTATTACATTTTACGACGTGACGTGTACTTAAATTTACTGGGCTATATTAAATAAGATAAATATACAATCTCATGACTTGTTTTGTTTTTTAGACGACCATAAAAATAATGCAAATGAAAGAAAATATGTGTTCTAAATACACTGCATACCAGGTATTTAATTAAATAAAAACATGCGTGAGTGTCGTGAACACTGATTGGAACGAAGTTCCTTTCGTAGTATATTATTATTGATAAACGTATTATATTATTGATTAACAAATAAAAATAAATGAATTACTAGCGTCTATTAAAATGAAGCGTCATTTAAAATAAAATAATATTTCCTTCACGGCAAGATAAGAAAAAGTTCGACGGAGATGGATATATTTCCATCTCGCTTCCTTATAGCCAAGGCCGTCTACACTACGTCAGAAGGGGTCGTGACGGAAAAATCTTACACTTTTTGTCGTCTAGCTCCCATCCGCCAAATTCATACCATTCGATAAAGAACTTCGTTCCAAATATACAAAATGTATTTCAATTAATCGATTGCTTCCCGAACTAGTGTAAAACTGTGTCTCTCCTGAGACACAGTTATATATTTGTATATGTCCCCTATAAATGGTGATTAAGCGACGAATGTACGTGACACGGACTGAACGCACAAAGAACATAGATTAACGGGAAAGAATTTAATTTATACTGTCACAAATGTGTTTCAAACTCCTATCAAAAACCTTTCGTTTTTGATAGGAGTTTGAAACTTGTTAAATGCTCCTTCTTGCATTAACCTTTTCAGTTACATCGCAAAAGCATTATTATTTATTTATTTATTTTCAATCCCTATTGCATTCCTTGATAAAATTAACAAAGGGCGCACTTCATACCTAAAAGTATATTCTACCAATCAACCCAAGGAGTGGTAAGAAATTGACGTGAGTGTAGCAATAAAAAAATCTAAAATAAATATACATATATATACATATACATACATTGTAAGAAACTATTCCACTTCTGATGTTAGAAATTATTCTCAAAAATATTTAAATAAAAGAACACTACTCGGTAACAAACCCTGCTTACTATCAGGACCCCAATTATATGATAACACCAAAGTATGCAAACCAACAGCATCACTACCCATCTCAATGTAACACAGGGCAGCCTCTCAGCAACACGACCTTCCTTGCCTACACTAGTAGAATACCCCAACGGGCATATTAACGACAGTGGGACTCTTAGGATTACAGACTGATGCCTCTTAGTCGCCTGTGCGATACTTTATACTCCTAAAACAAGTGGGAGATTACCATTTTACCTTCATTTGTTCGTATTTCCTTTTATTTTTTTTTTACCCTCATTCCCAACAATATATAACAAATATAATATTATAAATTAATACATATACATACAACATATACAATAAATACATGTATATTTGTATATCACGATACTACAAGTATCTCGTCTCACTTATATTATATTTAAAGAGTTTTAGGTGAAATTATTAACTATTATTTATTTATTAGTTATTTTTTTATAGGAGGCGGGGCAAACGAGCATGCGACCTGATGATAAGTGACTACCGCCGCCCATGAACAACCGCAACACCTTTTAAGAAGGAGTAGACTCTTTTCTTGAAGGTCCCTAAGTCGTATCGGTCGGAAAAATCGCTGGTGGTAATCGATTCCACAAGGAAGTTGTGCGAGGAAGAAAAATTCTTCTAAATCGCACAGTGGTGGACTGCCAATCATCCAGATGGCATGGATGGTATCACGAGTTTTGTCGCGATGTGCGATGGTGAAATTGAGCGGCTGGAATTAGTCCGAACAATTCCTCAGAGCATTCCCGTGGTACATGCGATAAAATACGCAAAGAGATGCAACATCTCTACGCAGTGCTAGTGAGTCATGCCGATCGGAAAGAACTCGGTCGTCGACGATTCGATCCGCTCTGCGCTGAATGCGGTCAAGTGGAAGGAGCTTGCACTGGGGAGCCCCTGCCCAGAGATGGGAACAGTATTCCATGTGAGGCCAAAACTGCGCCTTGTAAAGTTGCAGGCGGTGTGCCGGCATGAAATACTGCCCCGCTCTACTGAGCACGCCAAGCTTCTTAGAGGCCAATTTGGCCTTCTTCCATGTGACCACGGAACTGCACGTCACTCGATATGACAACGCCGAGGATTCCGATACTGGCTGAGGCAACAAAAGGAGTGCCTTGAAACTGAGGTGATACGACAAAGGGTACCTTTTAGCGGTAAATGCGCAAACTTGTGTCTTCTGGGGATTGAACTGGACTAAATTTAGTCGTTTCAATTCGAGACTTTGTTCAACAAAGTCTCGATTTCAGACACAAGTTTGTTCCGGTTCTCGGCGACGTTTTCCGAGAAATCGAGCATCACCAGTGCTGTCATCCGCATAGCAATGAATGTTACCGGTTTGCAACATATCATTGGTATGCAGAAGAAACAGCGTTGGTGATAGCACGCAACCTGTGGAACACCAGCGTTAATAGGCTTGTAATCGGAGCATGCACCGTCTACTACAACCTTGATGCTCCGATCAGCCAGAAAACTGGTGATCCAATTGCACAATTTTCGGGAAGCCCATAGGAAGGAAGCTTCGAAAGAAGCGCTTTGTGCCAGACCCGATCGAAGGCCTTCGCTATGTCCAAACTAACGACCAATGCCTCCCCCTTGGGCTCGATCGCCTGCGCCCATCTATGTGTTAGGTAAACAAGAAGATCACCAGCTGAGCGACCTCGACGGAAACCGTACTGGCAGTCACTAATCAGCTGGTGCTCCTCGAGGTACCGCATGAGCTGGCAGTTAATAATGAACTCCATTATTTTCGAGAACAAGGAGGTGATGACGATAGGCCTGTAATTGGACGGATCAGAGCGGTTACCTTTTTAGGATCGGGTGACAAAAGCTGTCTTCCATGATTTCGCGACTACGCCTAGGAGTACGAGTACCGAAAAGACGCGTTAGAACCGGTGCCAACTCTGAGCGCACGTCCTCAGCACAATTGGCGGGATTCCATCAGGCCCACTCGACTTGTGGATGTCCAGGAGAGGAGTGCTTTGCGTACTGAGAACTGTGTGAATCGCACATCAGGCATAGAGCACTCACACTGCGGGATGGTCGGCGGTGTGTTCCCCCCGTCATCAAGAGTCGAGTTGGACGAAAAAGGAGCCTAAAGGTCGGCTTTCTCTTTTGCGGCATGGGCCAGTGAGTCATCCTTCCTGTGCAGAGATGGTAGTGATGGCTTACAGAAATTCCCTTGGACAGCCTTTGCAAGAGACCAGAATGGACCAGATTTTAAAGGAAGGCGAACTAGTTTCTCGCCAATTCTGCCTATGTGCTCTAATTTTGCCTTGGCAATAACTCTTTTGAAGGACCTGGAGGCGAAGTTATACTTCTTTTTAAGCATGCTGGTGTTTACATCCCGAGCCGCCGAAGCCTCAGCCCAGGCATGATAACACTCCTGCTTACTGCGTAATGCAGTCTTACAGGAGCGACCAAACCAAGGCTGCGATCTGCCACCGATGGGTACCACAGATGATGGAATAAATAGTTCCATTCCCTGTAGCACAACATCGGTGACAGAGTCAGCAACAGCGCTGGGATCATCCGACGAGAAGCAAACCCACCCCCATGGGTAGGATGCAAAGAAAGACCGCATTCCATCCCAATCCCCCGACCTGTAATGCCAAACACGGCGGCAACCTGCAGAACGCAACCGCGAGGAGAGCGTGAGTGGCACCACACTCCGGATCAGACAATGGTCCGAAGAGCCAAGAGGGCATCGACGGAAACCTGATATCCGTCCGGATGAGAGGTCAGCAGAAGATCCAACAGGGAAGGTGTATGATCCTCCACATCTGGAATCCGCGTAGGCGAAGTAACCAGTTGTGTCAGACCATATGCCAAGGCAAAGTCATAAACAGATCTCCCACATGATCGGTTAAACGTAAACCGAGCCATTCAGCGTAGTGGGCGTTAAAATCGCCAAAATCACGATCTCTACGGATGGGATCTGTTGTAGCAAGAAATCTGTAGCCATTTGGACGTGGTCGATGAGTCGGTCTGTTTCGGCATTACCGCTATGGTACCTATACAGGCACCCGTAGACGCGGGATGGTCGTCGCTGTCTACGCGCAGCCTACAGGACAGGTAGTAGTGATACCTCGTACCTTCAAGACTGCCGAGGCGTCGAGAACAGATATCCTCTCTGACGTATACGCAAACTCCAGCCCGGGGCACAAAGTGTTCTAATTTGTACCCCGGTAGAAGAGGTACGAGGTATCAGCCGGAGAGGACACCTGCGTCTCGGTCAAAAGAGCAAGGCCGGCTTCGCCGTCTCTAGATGGTAGTGGACGGCGTTAAGATTCAGTGAAGTCCCCGATGTTGCAGAAGTCCACGGATAGCGTAGCAGGGGTCGCCATGGTTTTATTGCTCTGTTTACCCCGTGCAGTGTTAGTATAGAGCGGGATTTTGCCCCCAGAATACGCGGGGCAGCCTGAGCACCCACGCTCAGGAAGAGGGTAGCTTGATGCTCAGTGAGGATTCTCCATTACCAGGGGTGCTAGTACCTCCTGGGGTAGTACTTTCTTTTAAATTCCGCTACCATGTTATGGGGGATTGGCCTCTGGCCACCTACACTAACCAAGCGTTGGTATTCCATGCTACAGCAGAAGCTGCAGCGCGGCTCTACCACTGTTAAATAGTTTTAACCCCACACTTCTCTTCCTCCTGTATTGTGGAAGCAATTTACATATGTACTTGAATTGCTTAAGGCATACATCCAGACCCGGAACAATTATTTGTACGCCATACAAATACTTGTTCCGTGGGGATCCAAACCCGCGGCCCTTAGCGCTGCAACTGAATAGCTTCTCCGCCACAAAACCGTCTAATAAGTCTTAAAATAATTAAGAAATAGCTCACGTATCTGACTGTGACGATTAAAGTTTAAGTTAAATGAAGCAGTAGGAAATAAATGTGCCTTCGAACTCAAAAACAAACGCTTGCTAGCTTCGCTCAGAGCTAATAATATAAAAGACCAATCTAATACTAGCTGCTTGTTCCATGCGTATTTATAACTTACAAAAGAAAAGGTAGGAAATACATTTCGAGTACAAAAGTATAATAACAGGTGACAACCCTACTGTCTTTTTGTCTAAAGTTGGTTGCATGCATTCATGGTATACTGCAGTAGCTATTCACTTATAGGTATACTTTTAGCAAATTTTTCGTAAATCGCACAGTAGTGGACCGTCAAGAATCTAGATGATGTGGATGGTAACGGGAGTTTTGTCTCGATGTGAGTTGGTAAAATTTGGCGGCTGGAATTAATCCGAACAATTCCTCTGAGCACTTCCGCGGTAAATGTGATAGAAAATGCAAGGATACAACATCTCTTCCCAGCGTCAGTGAATCGAGCCGATCAGGAGAACTTGGTTATCGTCAATTCGAACCGCTCTGCGCTGGATGCGATTAAGTGAAAGGAGCTGGTACTGGGGACCCTGGCCCAGATTTGAGAAAAGTATTCTTATGAGACCGAACTTGCGCCTTGTTAAGTTGCAGTCGGTTTGCGGGCATACTTCCTTTGCTACCTTAATGTATTGTAGTGAATGTTGGGAGTGGCAGAAGAAGCATGTCAGGCTGACTCTAAATGATAGGGTGAGAAATTGTGTGATAGGAGAAACAAGTATAGCAGAGCGTACACGGTGTAGAGATTACAGAGAGACGGTATAATTACAGACTATGTGGCATTCTATTTTAATACTCATTGGTGACAACGCATCTGTAGCCTTCTTTGTTTGAAATGGACTGTAGGTGTCCACGAACTGCAACAGCTACTTAACATCAGGTGGACTGTTGGTTCATTTCTCTTTTCTGTTTTATAAAAAAATAGAGAGCAAGTACAGTTACTGATCATGCGGCATTCCATCTAGTTCTTAGAGGTGACAACGCATCTGTAACCTTTTCTGTTTGAAATTGGTTGCAGGTGTCCATGGACTGCAATAGCCACTTGCCATCAGGTTAGCTATAAGTTCGTTTGTCACTGTTAACGTTACCGTTAAAGTCTATTAAAGTCTACTGCTGAACATAGGCCTATCTATAGATTGCCTCATAAGGGATATTTGCCATAGCTAACACGCTTGACAAGCGGGTTGGCAACCGCACTTTTATTTTATTCGTTATTAGGAAGACGCTGCTACCCATCTTTTGTAAAACGTCGGTAACAAAATAATTGTTTCACGAAAATTTTCTCAAGTCATACATTCATAAAACTGTACTAGTTGTGTTTGGAAGCAATGTTATTAGCACTGTAAAACGCAGCTGTTGAGTAAAAATTTTTGCGCATTGCAACATGGAGAAACAGTTAATGTGGTCAGGAGTCCGATGCGAGATGTTGTTTTATTTGGATGCAAGCCAGTATTAGAATTTTGAGCATATCTGTTAAATTTATGCGTAGATAATAACTGCAGTTATGTTTAGAAAAGTAAAAGCAAATTTACAGCCATATGCCATATGACCACTCCTGGCTATATGCCATAGGCCACTCATAGGCTCAGGCCTCCTCTCATTTCTAAGAGGGTCAACACGTCAGATAGTAATATCTTCAATGAACGTCGTCAAAGTAGTACCGTAAATTAGTTTTTTTGTGTGGTCTAATTTGGGGACTGGGGAAGCTCTAATTTGGGGACTGGGGAATATTACTAGTTCAAATATCGCCTTTATATTTAGTAGTAGTTTTAATTTTGTAATATTTAATTGTTTAATACATTTATGACATCTCCGTGGCGCAGTGGCTTAGCATTGAGTTGCGGCGCTGAGGGCTGGGGGTTCGAATCCCGCACGGAACAAGTATTTGTATGGCCTACAAATAATTGTTCCGGGTCATGTTAGTCCTTGTGAAACTTATGTTTGTAAAATGTCCCCACGATATAGGAGAAAATCTTAGTATGGAAGGTTTTTAAAACTGACAACAACAAAATAATTTTTTTTTTTTTTTTATAGGAGAGGGGCAAACGAGCCTGCGGTTCACCTGATGTTAAGTGACTACCGCCGCCCATGAACAACTGCAACACCAGGGAATTGCAGATGTGTTGCCGGCCTTAAAAAGAAGTAGGCTCTTTTCTTGAAGGTCCCTAAGTATCGTATCGGTCCGGAAAAATCGCTGGTGGTAATCGGTTCCACAAGGAAGTTGTGCGAGGAAGAAAACATCTTCTAAATCACACAGTGGTGGACCGCCAATCATCCAGATGGTATGGATGGTATCGCAAGTTTTGTCGCGATGTGCGATGGTGAAATTGAGCGGCTGGAATTAGTCCGAACAATTCCTCAGAGCACTCCCCGTGTTACATGCGATAAAATACGCAAATAAATGCAACATCTCTCCGCAGTGCTAGTGAGTCAAGCCGATTGGAAAGAACTCGGTCGTCGACGATTCGATCCGCTCTGCGCTGAATGCGGTCAAGTGGAAGGAGCTGGCACTAGGGAACCCCTGCCCAGAGATGGGAACAGTATTCCATGTGAGGCCGAACCTGCGCCTTGTAAACCGTATTGACAGTTTTATTCCTGGAGAAATATGATTGAAATTTTGAATTAAAGTGTCTCTGTGAAATAGATAAATTATTGGAAAAAATATTTCACATTTATTGCTATTTGGTTCAGACCATATTTTTTAAAATTTCGAAAAATATAAGTAAGATCACTGAGGACGTCATCTGCTCTACCTCCCAGTGTACGTCGTCCAGGTACCAGATATTCAGCTTGGATTTCAAATTTGAAATAATGGGTTGAATTCCCAAACTGAAAAGTGCTGGACCTAGTGGGTCACCCTGCTGAACACCGACTGCAGAATCAATAACATGGTTTTCGTAAAACAAGTTAGTATTTTGACTGTAACATTGCCAAACGTAGTGATAAATTTCGGGGTATTATTGTGCTTCTTTCCAGGGGTTACCCTATCGATAGAGTTAAAAGCATTCCTAGGTCAACCTTCACAAGAACATCTGCATCAGAGTTTGTTAAAATGTACGCTGAATGTACCGCCGCCTCACAGCCACCTCTAGTGCCAAAGCCTAGTTGAGTAGGCTGAAATTTTGTCTTAGGTTAGAGTTATGTGCCTGCAAGCTAATTTTTGAAGTTAAGCGTCGAAATGTGGAACCAACGGCAATAGGACGGATACCGTTATCCTTTTTTGAAGGCACATAATCTTGCCCCATATATAAGAATGGAATGAAATTTGGATTAACATTA
>JAGSMP010002202.1:0-25134 GCA_029286625.1 Parnassius orleans
TTATTCCTGGAGAAATATGATTGAAATTTTGAATTAAAGTGTCTCTGTGAAATAGATAAATTATTGGAAAAAATATTTCACATTTATTGCTATTTGGTTCAGACCATATTTTTTAAAATTTCGAAAAATATAAGTAAGATCACTGAGGACGTCATCTGCTCTACCTCCCAGTGTACGTCGTCCAGGTACCAGATATTCAGCTTGGATTTCAAATTTGAAATAATGGGTTGAATTCCCAAACTGAAAAGTGCTGGACCTAGTGGGTCACCCTGCTGAACACCGACTGCAGAATCAATAACATGGTTTTCGTAAAACAAGTTAGTATTTTGACTGTAACATTGCCAAACGTAGTGATAAATTTCGGGGTATTATTGTGCTTCTTTCCAGGGGTTACCCTATCGATAGAGTTAAAAGCATTCCTAGGTCAACCTTCACAAGAACATCTGCATCAGAGTTTGTTAAAATGTACGCTGAATGTACCGCCGCCTCACAGCCACCTCTAGTGCCAAAGCCTAGTTGAGTAGGCTGAAATTTTGTCTTAGGTTAGAGTTATGTGCCTGCAAGCTAATTTTTGAAGTTAAGCGTCGAAATGTGGAACCAACGGCAATAGGACGGATACCGTTATCCTTTTTTGAAGGCACATAATCTTGCCCCATATATAAGAATGGAATGAAATTTGGATTAACATTACCAGAAAGCATAAAGTTACATAATTTGTAATGTCATTAAGAAGTACTCCGCCGGCGTCACCGGCAGAAGCGCTTAAGATCTTTAAGATGTTGAGGCGTAATTCCGTCAATGCCGCCAGCAGAGCCATTCGAAAATGACATAATTGCTTCTAAAGTGTCTTTTCAGAAATTTGTAAGGTTGCATAGAAGTCTTGGGAGGCAGTAAACCCTGAGAAGGATTGACCGAGGATGCTGCTTCTGACGAAGGCTTTCAAGAGTTTCGACATTACGAGGAGCCAGGATATCGTCTGAGAATAAAATACGGATGCATTTTTAAGTCGCCATCCATTACTTGACTCAACTACTTTTTAAATCAAATTTAGGACGTGGTCGAGATAAATGAGTATTAATTGGGTAATCTAAATTTTGAAAAATGTCTCTTTTAGTTGAGACGTAATTGATTTATTTATTTATCAAAATGAAAATGGGAATACGCGAAAGTAAATAATTTTTAACTCTTTCACTATTAGTGAAACAATTTTGAATATGCATGACAATGCTTTAGCAAGCTGCATCCTCGCACCTCTAGGAATTCTTTTAACCACTGGTACATTACGATGATAATTGTAAATTTGCTCCGAAAAAGGGAAAAATTTGTGTCATTAGAATTACTAATAGAGTTATGAATTCCTACGGTAGGCTGTAATGAAATACTTTTACTATGGCATCGTTTGATATGTATATTTAATCCTTTTACCTAAACAGCCTACCGTCGGTACAATTTTGACACTGTAGGAAATCCGGCTGTGAATGTAGCGGAGCAGATATTCATTAAAAAATTTTATCTGTTTCATATCATGTCGAGTTAAGTTTACACTATACGAATTTTGATTTAAATTTATGTTAATGTTCTGTGAAGAATAACTCTCACAATAACGTATATTATAAATCAATAACATGCGTGGAAATATAATCTGCAAAAGCAATAAAACATCAATAATAATTGTATAGTGTATAAAATAATCTATCTTCCCAAGAATAAAATTACATAACTATATGTAACTATTTTAGTTTTATTTTATCCCACATACTTTTATAAAGTAAATTGAGTAATTTTGGTGCAACCTCTCAAATGTATAGGAACCCAATAGGTTTGTGAGGCTCGAGCCATTACTGAATTTGCCTTAACAAAAAGTTTTAAAAGTTACAGAATACAAGGTTTGAAAATCCCTAAATAGTTTTATATGGGCTCCCACTGTGGCGCTGTGTACACTCATAAACACGTGTTTCCTTTTTTAGTATGAAGTTGGCGTTCTTCTCGTTGGTAGAGAATTGTGTTGTGTTTGTGCTACGTGTGCGACTGTCTGCGTTCGTGGATATGTACTGTGACCACAACATTCTTCAGGAATTAATATAAATAATTTGATAAATAATCAATGCTTTAATTTTAATTATGATTATAACACAATATACTAATTGGGGTGTCTGAGGGTGTGCTAATTATTACCTGTTGTATACTTTCAGATGCATTTATTGAAGCTGTTATTTTGACATTACAAACAGACACTCCAATTTTATTTATTTGTATAGATTTCATAATTTAAGGTGTCAAAAGCTTTACTAAAATCAACCATTACGGCAAAGTGTTAGCCTAACATAGGGTTGCCAAACGTCCTGTTTTCCCAGGACATGTCCTAGTTTTTGTAGTGTCCTGGGATGTCCTGGATAGTCTTAAGCAGCGTCCTGGGTTTTTAAAGCGCCATGATAAGGTCATGTATTAAAAAAAATACTTTTATTAAAAAATACGATTATAATCATTACTTGAATTTAATTTAAGCTATTTTCACTACATATTAATTAATAATATTTAAATATTGCAACTTAAGCCGAGTCAAATAGACAGTGAACCGATAGCGTGGCGAAGCGTCTTTTTTTTTATGTATGGTATCGTTAGAATCTACTCACATATAAAGCGAAAACGAACCGATACTTGCCACATACATTCGCCACGTTTTCGCTTCGGTTCGGTTCACAGTTATGTTTGACAAGGCCTTTACTGCGTCCTGCTTTTAAACTGAATTGTCCTGGTTTTCCAACTTCAAATCCTAGTTTTTTTTTAAATTTGGGGTTGGCAACTCTAGCCTAACTCATGTTTTTATCATTTAAATAGCCATTGATTTTGTCACAAAACTCTCGGCAACAGTTGGTTGATTGTGTTAATTGTTGCTGCCAGGAGCTCGAGCTCAGTCTGCTAGCTAATTTTGCGGCTAGCTTACTTTTTTTAGGCTAACAACGTACCTGCGATTCCTGGTGATTCAGACGTTCATGGGCAACGATGATAACTTACCATCAGGTGAGCCTTGTGCTAATTGCTCCTTCTTTAAAATCTAGATTTAGGTACGATATTTAGGTATGGCAGTGCTTGAAGATTGTTATTTAACAAAACACTATTAGGTTGAACCAAGAAAACTACGGTCACAAAGATGATTACGATATAGCAGAGTACTGTATCAGTGACATAACTAAATAGAACATTCTTGTAGAGTTTAAGATGTGTAGAATGAGTAATATTATTATTTGACCTTTAATTACCTCTTAGTATTGAATTAATCGCTTATGACGTTTTCAATTTTCAAAGGTACATAACATTTATTCATTTCCATACCTTACTATTCTTGGCCTCTGAAAATGTATCCTAGAATTTCAAGCATCACTGCCGGTACGCGCAGGCAGCAATTTTATAATAAAACGCTTAATTTACTTCATCACAGTCTATTAAACATAACCACTAGGGGATCGAGTTCTTTCTGATCGGCCCGATTCACTGCCGCTGCGAAGGATGTTGCATCAATTTGCATTTTCTATCGCATTTACCACGGAAAGTGATCTGAGGATTGTTCGAATTAATTCCATTCGACAAATTTCACGAACGCACATCGCGACAAAACTCACGATACTATCCACACCATCTGGATGTTTGGCGGTCCACTACTGTGCATTTTACTACGAGTTTTGTTCCTTGTACGACCTCTTTGTGGAATCGTTTACCACCGCGATTTTTCCGGACCGATACGACTTAGGGACCTTCAAGAAAGAGTGTACTCCTTTCTAAAATGCCGGCAACGCACCTGCAAATCTCCTGGTGTTGTGCGCTTGCCGCATGCTCGCTTGCCCTCTTCTATAAAAAGGGATATTTTATATAATCACCCTTGTTTTTATTTTATAATAATAGTTTTTGCTATTATTTTGAGTTGATTTTGATCAGGAAATGTTGCTGACCATCGCCGGTTTTATATCTTTCTGTCGCCTCTTACGACACCCATTGTATGATATGGGGTAGTGGACTCTCTTACGCCGCCACCTAACGGCGTCTATTGTGAGCAATATTATGTAATGACAACATATTATCCAAATATATATACTTTTAAATTTTATTCATAAAAATCCACTTTTTATTTAAATTACTATTATGATAATGAGGAATGAAATTCCAGTTATTTACTTCCAGGTATTTTAATTCCAGTTAAATGCAGATACTATTTTTTAAAGGTTTAATCTGAAATGAAGTTACTGAATTCATAGATAGCGTCGACGTTTCAGTGTTTACTAACTAATTTATTCAGTTCCGGCATTGTAATGTTTGTACATACATTTTTCATAGAGGTAAAATACGTAATATTTTAAATCGTAATTATCACAGAATGCAATTATTTTATTTTGAGTTTTTAAATGTAAGTAGTACAACAATAATAATAAATGATTTATTGCTTTAAAACAAGTGGTAAATTATTACAATATTGTTGAGTACCCCGTTTTAAGTAAATAGATTACCTGTAGTAGATGTAACAAGTGTATTGTATTGATATAGTAATCAACTTTATGGCAGCAAATTTGCTTGTCAATTCTGAGTAGTGTATGAGTGTAGGGAGAGGTTATTACAAAAGCCCTTGCAGCATGATGTTACGAGATGGTTCGGGTTATCAATCAGTATAACTGTCTGAAGTACACGCCAACAAAAATAAAAATTTTATCGTTATTGCAATTTTAATTGTTTAACACCTTAACAAGCTATATTTTTTATAAAATGAATAGATGATAGAAGTTACAATACACCTGATGTTAAATGGCTACTGCATTCCATTGGTTTATGCAGTCAACTTCAAACAAAGAACACTACAGATGCTTTGCGGATAGAGATTGAATGTCTCACAGAGATTTCACACCGGAGACAGACCTTCACACGGGCACGGCAGTTCAGGCACTGCTTTATAGCGAATGAAATAGTACTATTTGAATTTATAAAAATAAAGACATCTAGACAACTGCTAAATGGTTTTATATTTTACTCAACAGTAACTTTAAGTTTACTTATTTATATTTTACTCAACAGTAACTTTAAATATGCAGTCATTAAAAATTTTTTATTTATTATGAAATCATGAATACACTTTATATTGTTATTTTGACAGCACCCCATTTATGATTGTTCATAACGCATGTATTTGAGGTGTAAACAACATTCTATTTTACTCCAAGTGCCAATTTCAGTGAAATGTTGTTACTTCACCCACAAGGGGCAAAACGAATGAAAAGTTGCCCTGCTAGCAAATGAACGACAGCTCTAGATTTCTACATTGATAGGTTGCGGTATGTCCTTAAAAATCACCATAATCATTACGGCCCCAAGTCTACTGTTGAACACAGACCTCCTCCAGGTAATGTCACGGTGGTGGCACTTCCTTCAAAAGTACCGAACTCATATCTTAAATCCGTAGATTTGTGACCAATTCACTTTGATATTTCAAGGTGGTTTGGTTCAATTAGTAATTCATATTAGAATGGGCAAACATTTCTAGTCTATTGGAAAATTCTCGAAAAGTCTTATATTCATCAGTTTCTTTAAAAAAAATAGATTGTACAACCGTTGCATGTATTTAAAAAGTAGATTGTATAATAAAAAAAATCCTAAAAATGATTTAATTTTATGATCATTTTCTTAAATAATATTAGTTTGAATGAGTGTGGTTTGCAATAAGATGTTGTAACCAGGATTAACACTTCGGTGAGACACATAGTTAGACACGGAGAAAGAGTGGATGCCAAAAAGTGACAAAACAAATTTATGCTGCAGGAGAGTGGTATGTCGGCAAGGGACGCTCTAGGCGGAAGTTTATCGACTAAAGTGGCGATATATGAGCCAAATTAAGAGTACCTTAATTTACAAACATGTATGCGTGGATATGACATGGACGTGAAAGAAGTGAGAAAATGTCAGGATTATTTATTGTGCCAAATAGAGTCCGTAGTCTCTGCCTAGTACTATTGAATACAGGCGTGAGAGTTTATGTATTTACGTACAAATAATGCTCTTCTACCTAATTAACTAACAATTTAGCTTTAGAAAAAAATCAACTAAATGCCTCTCTCTCTCTCTCTCTCACCTCTCTTCTACCTGGTAGAATCAGACATCTGGCGAATCAATTACTTTTGTGGACATACACGCATTCAAACCAAATGGTTTGCTTTCTCGTTCGTAATTGCCATGCAAAGGGGTGGAATAATTTGCCGCTCTCTGTCTTTCCACCCGATTACGATTTAGTCTTCAAGACAAGAGAGAATAGGTTTTTAAGGTAAGTCAGTGCACTCCACCATCTTCGGCAGTGATAGCACTGCCTTTTAATAGGTACAAACTGACGTATGACGACGGTGTATGAAAATCGATCACGCTATTTCGTTCCGTGATTGTCGTAAGAGACGACTATGAGAAATGGCAGAAATATGGCTTCCGATAGTTGGCGGTATACATGAAAAAAAACTAGTTGTAGGTATTCGAAATCCGGGATTGTAAAGTTGTAATTCCTGGACACGGGACAAGACACGCAATTCCGGGATAATTCCGGATTTCCCGGCCATCTGGCAACCCCAATCTAGACAGGTATATAATCAAAGCTGGGCAGTCCATAACGGAACGAATTTTTCACCATTGAGAGCACTGAGCAGTGCTCGCAGTGTATATCGAAACACGACCTTTTATATTATTACTACGTTTTATATATTATTTTATATTTATGGCATTCCTTGGGGGATATGTTCCTATGTTCAGCAGTGGATTTCTGAAGGGCTGTAATGATGATGATGATGATGATGATATATTTTTGTGCAGTTGAAAGCGAAATACAGCTTGTTTAATATCCACACTTAAAATTTTTATGAATTATGGTCGCGACTGCAGGCCACAAGTTTTAATATAATGATCTTTTTTTTTACAAACAGTACATACACAACAACAGCTTTATAGATAAAAACAAATGTGTACAACGGCTGGACAAGTCGACGACAAGTGTATCAATGCCTAGCAAGACCCTTTTTCTAAGAACGATTTGTCCTATAATGTATTAAAATAGTTTGCATCCCTATAATTTTTATATAAATAATTAAATAAATAAGTTACCATGCAGCAGAATTGTACAAAAAAAAACACACAAAACGACATTAACGTTTGTTTTCATTTCAAAATTTATTTTCCTTGAATTTTATTAAAACATATAAATACAGTGCAAAGAACACAATAGGTTTGCACTCGTGCGTCCGCTAAGAAGTGACAAGTGTCTGACTCAAACGTACGTTGCATACGTAGGTCAAGTGTGCACACCGGCGTGGGAGCGTTACATCGCATACGTTGCGTACGTGGGATCAGTCTGTTTCTCCCATTACTCTCTACCGAGAGATACAGTGACACTAATAATGACAGTTACAAGATTTTTACGAGTATAAATAGCCCTATAAAAGACGTCACAGCGTATTACGAAGTATTAAAAATGCCTGCACTTAGCATCAAAATAATTCAAAAAAAAATGGTAGGCATAAGCTAGATCCGCGCATGTTGACGGTTATTCATTATTATTTCATTTTAATCGATTCAATGGTGCATCAATTTTTGATCAATTTCTGCAGCCAACTCGTACATTATAATGAATAATTATCATACTCCGGAGGCATTAAGAAATTTAAATATATTGGTAAATCTAATTAGGCATGCTAAGCGCATTAAAAATTACGTACCTATAACATGATTATACGGATTTTTTAAAGTAGCTTAAATACACACAAGTTTTCACTAATAACCTTATTATACTTCCAATTTTCCGATAATTTTAGAAACTTCAATTTAAAAAAAGTTTGAAAATCCAAAAGTGCACGACTCATAATGCTCATATGATCATCATATCATCATTCAGGTCACTCCATAAAGTCCAAGACGTATTTAAGTATAAATATTAGATCCTATTTACTTTTAGTACGTACTACTATTATTTAATCTGTGCTTTTAAAATATTGTAATGAAAATCTCTGATTATTATTATAATCAAGTATGTAAGAAATTTGGTTTTTCGAATATTGTGTATTTGTACAGCGGTCTTTTTGAGCCGCTGCAAACAACCGATACAGTGTCCACTCACGACGGCGATTGACGCCAAACTAACTGAGTGAGTGACGCAGTCTCTATTTAGTAAAAAATAAATTCACACAAGGCTGCTAAAACACCGAATATATCGACATTTTGCAGGCGAAAAAAATAATTATAACTAAACTAAACAAAATTAAACTGCCATTTACATTCAATGGCTTCCTACATGATAGATGAAGAGTTTTAAAAATAGATTGAGTTGAACAATTAATATTTTCAAAAGTTATCGTGTTAACGAAGTCATGCGGACTTGATAAATCCACACCATAAGCCATTAAAACCCCTTTTTTATGTAAAAATAGCAATTAATCGATTTAAAAAAAAAAATTAGTTCAACAATAATTTGTCTTTCTGACAATGTGCTTTTATATCACTTATATGTACAATATGATTGCTAGATACTATTTCATGCGACATAACGTTGGAGTATTTTTTTATAGGCCCTAGTAGAGCATACCGCGCTAGCGCACGGCATGCAATATTTTATAGCAGTGGAGGAAACAAACGTGTGGCTCACCTGATGGAAAGTCGACCACCGCCCACGAACAACTACAACACCAGGGAATTGCAGGTGCGTTGCCGGCCTTTTAAAAGTAAGCTCGTTTCTTGACGGTCTCTAAGTCGTATAGGTTTGGAGAAATCACCGGTGGCAAACGATTCCACTAAGAAGTCGTGCGAGGAAGATTACTCCTAGAAAATCGCACAGTGGTGGACCGCCAAGCATCCAGATGGTGTGGATGGTATCGGGAATTTTGTCGATATGTGCGTTAATGGAATTGAATGATACTTTGAAATTTAAAACCAACCTAAGATGTCAACTTTTTCTCTAAAGATCAATTTCTCTTGCGCGTGACGCACAATTCGATCTAAGTAATATGTATGCTATATACTTAATATTCATAAATAAATATATACTTATCCCCTTTACTTGCATGTAGGACTTAACTTCGGTAATTAAAGGGAGATATCCAACATCAGTCTGCAAGTTGCGCTCCTTGAAGGTCAGGTTGAGATTTGTCATGTCTTCCCAGAAACAGTACCTTAAAAATTACGTTCATAACTCTAGTATATCCTTGGAAGTTGACTGTGTTTCAGAGTAGAGAAAAAGATGTTGCTGGCGGAAAGAACAAAACAATACATCATTGGTTTTTTTTTATATAGGA
The DNA here is from genome assembly GCA_029286625.1 of Parnassius orleans. Lineage (NCBI taxonomy): Eukaryota > Metazoa > Arthropoda > Insecta > Lepidoptera > Papilionidae > Parnassius > Parnassius orleans. The sequence continues at coordinate 9,300 of JAGSMP010002202.1, forward strand.
TAGGGTGACAAACGAGCACACAGTAAACCTGATGGTAAGTGGTTGCTGTGGCCCATAGACATCTACATCTATCCTCGTTTGCGAATCAAAATGCAGATGCGTTGTCACCCGTGAGGACTAAGATGGAATGCCTCTTTTCCAATAAAAAGGGTCTCCGGTTCTCTACATTCACCATACGAAACACAGCAGTGTTAAGCTGCTATTTTACGCTGGTATTCTGTGAGAGCGTGGTCCTTCCCGTCAGGCGGCCATTCGTGCTACAACTATACTACTAATATAGCTGCAGCATGCTCTACCACATAAAATTGTGAAATAAGTCTTTACTTATAATATGATTGTCACGCAGAAGAAAGAAATTAAAATTAATGTGATGAAATTAATTGATTATACACACATCAACAGAATCTAGGGATACCTTAATCCTAAATCAACGACTTTATAGATAATAATCTTTTTAGATTCCATAAATAGTTTATCCACAGATTGAAACCTCTTTTATTCTATTTTCAAAATTTAAAAATGTAAATAAAAAAAAAAACAAAAGGAAAAACAAAATACGGCGGCAAAATTGTTATTAATTTGTTACGTCAAGGAAAATTAAAATTGTTCTACTGATATTAATTAATGAAAAGGGATTAGATTGTTTTTATTTTTTAATTTAACGAGCCGCGTGAGCTTTAAGAGTCATGTCACGTCGTCATTTGAGTCGAGATGAAATGTTACGAGCCATGGGCATGTTAGAAAATGGTGCTATTCAACGCGTCGTTGCTGAGGCCCTACACACAGTCAAAACGTGGTATCAAGGTTGTGTTTATGTTATCGCAGTACTGGTGACGTGGCTTAACGGTACTCGGGTAGATATCGTGTTACTAGGCAGGACAGGATCTATTTCTCAAAATGACCGCCAGAAGACAACCCAGCGATGGAACTACTACAAAGGCCCCAGGAGGACCACCACCAGCTGCTGGTAAGCGACCAAACCGTGCGAAGGAGGTTGCAACCTCCTACGCACCGTTCACCGATGAGTCCCGGTTTGGGTTTCATCCAGATTCACGAAGAACATGTGTTTGGAGGACTCCAGGAGAGTTAGCCGTCTACGGCACCCTCAGGAGGTCCTCATACCAAAGCGGGACAATCATGGTGTGGGCAGGAAGTCATCTTGGCGGACGAACCCTGCTCGTTTGGATCCAAGGCAGCATGACTGCACAAAAATACCACGAGGATGTAGTAGAGCCTGTTATTATCCCACAGAATGCAAATGGGCCAGGAATTTCTACTGCACGATAATGCTCCTTCCCATACGGCGCGGCTGGTGTCGGCCGCTCTTCGAGACCACGATATTCAAGTTTTGGATTGGCCTGCATCGTCGCCTGACTTAAATCCTATCGAGCATGCCTGGGACATGTTACAACAAAAACCTTCGAGAGATTTCCCGCCAAATTTGACGACGGAACGACAACTTTACGAACACTTGAAAAGAACATGGGACCTCATACCGCAGCAAGTGACAATTTAATTTTAAGTATGAACAATCGATGTCGATGTGTAATTAATGTAAGAGTTGGCAACAATAATTATTAATAATTATATTTAATAATTTTTTTAAATTTTTATTCTATTTTTTATTAAAAATTAATAGTTTTATAGGAAGATATGAAGATTTTTATCAAACTAATTTTCTACGGCGATTATAAAAATTAACATTTTTATTTAAAACAAAAAAATTACGAAATGTTTTTTATTTTTTATTAAAGACCTTAAAATAATCTATCATTCTTCCATTTACTATATCAGAAAATTCTTCATAGATTTTTAGATATTTGATGAAATATAAAATATCCCTAGATTCTGTTGATGTGTATATAATGATAGAATGTTAACATCTGAAAAGAGACATAATAATACCTAAAATATCTTCATATTTTCTACTACGCACATCTCTCGCATCTTGAAAAAGGAAAAGTCATGTGATTTTAACAAGCTGTACACACGTTCCCCACACGCGCGATATGTCATATTTTTACCGACATACTTAATGAACCTCCCAGGCGGAGAAAACGATAATTGAAAGAAAATTTTTTTGATGGCAACAATCTCAATTGTAAGCTTTCGCTTTCTTTTATTTAAAAAGATTTACCTAGTAACTTTTTTTCTCCTGTAACATGGAGGCGTTTTACATACATACATAATTTACACAGATAGAATAAAATAATTTTTAATTAATACAGATTTTAAACAATTCTTGTTGAAAGTCATTTTTACTTTAACCACTGGTTCGGGAAAAAACCCGCAAGAAACCACATCCAGACCCTGAACAATTATTTATAGGCTGTTGAAAAAATAATTATCCTATACCGAGTCGCCAAAAATCCACAAGTAAAATTGACGTTGTAACTGCATTTTTAATGTAAATTTTGTTTACTGGACAATCTATTCATAGTTATTTACAACTAATAGTTAATTAATTACCTAATTTCCGTTACAGCCTTAATACACTCACAGCTATTCACTTTATGCAGACAAAGCAGAGTCTTATCGCATGGATGCCGTTGTAACATTTTCGGTAACCCATATTCTACTATCAACTAATTGGTATGTTAGAAAGATCTCACAGCCTCCAATATATGGATGTACAAACGTTTCGTATATATGACCAACACGGGTGAGCAGCGTTGAAAGTGTTAAACGTGTTGCCGGTCTACATTCGGATTATTTAGCATGCATGACATGGCAATTACCGTTCGTCCTATGGTTTTTCTTCACCGTAGGTAACAGTGAAGAAAAACTATTTCCAGCAGTTGCCTATTTACGAACCAGTAAACAACAACACCTATGATGAAGATATCAAAGTCCACCCCCACCCTACCCCATTTTGTTCCTTTGATGTGGGATGGCTATGGAAAATCCGGAAATATACCCTGGCCTACGATACTGTGACATTACCATTTACCTAGTGTATTTCAGGTAAAAATACCTAGACCGGCGATCGGAAAGCAGCGTCACAGGTGCGAATCATTTGATACTGCGATTAACAATCCGTTGGCGTGTCGATTATGGCAAATCCTTGATGTGGCGGCACTGTCGGCATAAGCCTATCACACTATCAAAGTTCCGATGTACTGCGGTATATATAGAATAGATCTGTACTACCACATGCAGCGTTGGCCTCACCTTTCCGGCGGAGATCTCCCTTTTCCTTCCACGGCCAAAACCAACCAACATGATTCACGCATTGGCACGTTTCACTTGTCGCACTACGACAGCGCCGCCACACTTCATACGCTGGAAGAAGTCCATGAGCTGCAGTGGACTGTTACGGGCTAATGAAAAAATAAACAACAAAAAGCTGAGTTATAATTAAAACTTTAACTTTAAATTTATAAAAATACAGCCAATATACGTCCGACAGCTGGACACAGGCCTACGTTCATTTCTGACAAGTTTATGGAGCGATTTGTCAACCGCGATGCTCCAGTGTGTTGGCGGACTTCACATATCAGGTTTCCTCACAATTGTTTCTCCACCGCCGCGCGCGTGTTATTTAAAACACTCTTTGGTCGAGGAAATCACTTTAAATCGCAGTTAACAATTTCAATGGTGCCAGCCGGGATCGAACCTGGGTTGCTTGCGTACAGTGAAATTTAAGCGAGCGATTTTCCATTGAGCTGCCACGGCTATAACTAAAAATTCAACACATTTTTCGATGTTGCTTAATATAATAATAACACTTTTATTTGTGCCCTATAGGCTCATTTGTATGCTGGGTTGGTGGGGAATAAAACCACTGAAATCTTCTTTCTTGTATATTTGGAGTTTTTCTTCCTGTAGCTGGCCGCCGACTGTGTCGATCGACGAAATGGCCCTCTTTATACGCCCTCGATTAGGTCGACAAATACGGTACATGAGACGGGGAATGCAACGACCAATCAGAGCGCGGCGCGAGAGCAAGGCATGATGCTATGTTATTACCTTGCTGAGTCGCGTAACAATTGTGTTGTTTTATTTATTAAAGTCATATATTTCTAAAGCTACACATTTCTAAATTAAAGTTGTAAATTCAATACATAACTTAAAACTAATTCTACCATAAAATTACAACATAAAAACTTTAAACTATAATGATAATTCACTAAACTATAATATCAAACGCTTATGACTATTTATGCATTGTTCTATCAGTGTCTATATTTCACTATTTTCACTTGTCCCGCACATCACTCCCGCCGTGCGACCGCGTCGCATCAGGTTCCGGTGCGGGCTCTACGTCTGTAGGTAGAGGCAAGATCACCAACTTCCTCACTGGCCGGCGTAGGACACCTCCCTTGGTCAGCACGTCCACCGTCCGCACGACGTTGTCTGGACCCGGATATGTAGCGATGACTCTTCCTCGTATCCACACGTTGCGGGGCAGGTTGGGGTCGACGATCTGTACGAGGTCGTCGACACGTGCTGCTTGGCCTCGTCCGTGGGGCTCCCGCCGGTGTTGAAGCTCAGGAAGGTACTCTTTCACCCAGCATAGCCAGAAGATGTCGGCTAGCCTCTGCGCAACTCGCCAACTTGACCGTGAGATGGTATCTTGTTCAGTGAAAGTGCCTGGCTGTGGTACGCGGTCCCCCAACAAAAGTGGTTAGGAGTGAGGGCCTCTGGATCTTCTGGGCTGACTGAGACGTGGGTCAGCGGGCGGCTGTTGACCGTGTATTCTTCTTCTACCAGTAATGTCGTGAGGACCTCCTCTGTTGGATGACTTTCATGTAACGTTGCGGTGAGCGCGGTCTTGACAGGGCGAACCATTCGCTCCCAGGCTCCGCCCATAAATGGAGCTCAGGTGGTATGTGTCGCCAGGAGATGGTCCTCTTTGCTGCTTCTTCGGTCGCCGCGTTGACCGCCTGTCGTAGTTCCTTGTCGGCGGCCTTCAGGTTGGTGCCGTTGTCTGACTATATTTCAGTTGGGCAGCCTCGCCGGGCAATCATTCGCCTTATTGCCATTACTGCGGAGTCGGCGCTAAGTGATCCGGCGACTTCCAGATGTATGGCTCGCATCGTGAGACATGTGAAGATAGCCACATATCTTTTTTGTCGAGTTCGTCCGACGGTCACCGAGAGGTCCAAAAGTCGACCCCGGTGAAGGTGAAGGGCGTTTGTGATGAGCTAAGCGACATGCTGGTAGGTCCCCGGTTCTCGGATGCGGCAGTACTTGCGTCTTCATTCTGCAGAATAGGCATCTACGTAGTATTGTGCGTACGATAGGTCGCAGTCTTAGTACCCAATACTGCTGTCTGCACTCGTTGACTGTGGCTTCTACCTGCATGATGGAGTTGACGATGTATAGCCTGTACCCAGAGCTTGACCGTATGATGATCACCGTCAATTACTAGCGGATTCTTGAATTCCTCCTCCATGTCGCCGACCGCCCGAATACGGCTTCTAAGTCGTAGTGCGCCGTTTATTGACTCGATGCTGAGCTGGCGAAGACGGCTTTCTTTGTTGATCGGCTTTCCGCTGTTTAGGCTGTCTATTTCTTCCGCAAAGTTCTTCTTGGGAGGATCGCATCAGGAGTTCTTCAGCTGTTTTAAGCAGCTCGGCTGTGACCGTCAGCAGCTTCATGTCTTCTGGCGACCGCTTTTTCGTCGTCGTGGGCGTCTGATATTTTGCTGTGAATTTGTTTTTCTTCCAAGCGGGATCAGCCTCTTTATTCTTCTTTGTTCTTCTGTAGTTGACTCTTTGTTTGTTGGCTCTGCAGAGTTGAATAAATTGCAGAACACGTGCGGTTGAATATCGGAGTCGGTCTCAGCTGGAGAATTTCGTTGGATCAGGTAGACCCTCGGCAAGCTTCAATCTTCTTTTGTCGCTCACATGATGTGTTTTCTCTTCATCGGAAGGTTCTTCCGTTGTTGCTCTTGTGGTTTCCGTCGGCCAGGAGTCTTCTGTTAGGTATAAGAAGTCAGGCCCTTTCAACCATCGGTGGTCTTTATTAAATGCTGTTGGTACGTCCCGCGTGGCGTCGTCCGCCATTTAGCTTTGTCGGAACCCAGCGCCAGTCGTTGACTTTTGAATTCTCTTCTATTGCTGCTAGACGATGAGCTACGTAGGGTTTGTATGAACGTGATCCTGTCCTTATCCATGTTAGTACTGTCTTGCTGTCCGTCCAGAATACTTTGCGGTCAGGTTTCCTCTCGTGTTCTTCGATCACTGTTTCTGCGAGTCTGGTGCCCATGACTGCTGCCTGTAGCTCCAGCCTTGGGATGGACGTCAATTTTAACGGTGCTACCTTTGCTTTGGCCATGATGAGGGATAGGTGGACCTCGCCGTCTGCTGTACTGCTCTCCAGAGAACCACAGAGTAGGCTGACTCGCTGGCATCGCTGAAGACGTGGAGTTCTAGAGGCGGCGTCGCTGTAGTAAAGATATTGCCGCGGGATTGCTACCTCGTGGAGACCTTTTAGATGCTTCATCCACATTTCCCACTGCTCTGCCAGGTCATCGTCGATCTCGGAAGGTGTTACGGAAGGCGGCGGCGCTGGCGGGGTGCGAGGCGAGGGCGGTAGCGGCTGAGGCGGAGGTGAGGGGCGGTTGCGGCCGAGGCGGAGGTGGCGGCGGTCAGTGGTTGCTGTGGTAGCGAAGTCACGGTGGATGGATCAGTTGCCGCGAATGTGTCTGTATGTTCCGAAGTCTCCGTGGTGGTCGTCCCTGTAGCTGTCGATTCTGTACTGGCTTCCGCACTGGTACCGGCCGCCGAGGTAGTAGCCTCGGACGACGACGGCGCTGCCCTTCCCTCGGGCGCGTAACGGCCATGCTGTCAGCTGATTTTCTTCAAATAATTTGTCTTCTTAATTCGTTATAGTACTATTTTTATTCAAGTCTTCAGGTAATTATTCACAATATTCGGCTAACGAAGGACCATTAAATGTGCCCTATAGGCTCATTTGTATGCTGGGTTGGTGGGGAATAAAATCACTGAGATCTTCTTTCTTGTATATTTGGAGTTTTTCTTCCTATGTAGCTGGCCGCCGACTGTGTCGATCGACGGAAATGGCCCCTCTTTTATACGCCCTCGATTAGGTCGACAAGTACGGTATATGAGACGGGGGAATGCAACGACCAATCAGAGCGCGGCGCGAGAGAGCAAGGCATGATGCTATGTTATTACCTTGCTGAGTCGCGTAACAATTGTGTTGTTTTATTTATTAAAGTCATATATTTCTAAAGCTACACATTTCTAAATTAAAGTTGTAAATTCAATACATAACTTAAAACTAATTCTACCATAAAATTATAACATAAAAACTTTAAACTATAATGATAATTCACTAAACTATAATATCAAACGCTTATGACTATTTATGCATTGTTCTATCAGTGTCTATATTTCACTATTTTCACTTGTCGCACAATATTTTAACTTTAAAATTATTTTTCAAGTGTCGATCGATTACAACTAATATCTACTAGTAGTCTCCTCGCCATAATTTTAAGATGTTCTTAATAAGTACAAATAAAATTTTCTGTGAGTAGTGTTTGAAATTAATCGTCTTCCAAACTTTTCAACCATTTTATAACAAATTAACGAACTACACTCGAAATAGTGAATAAACGCTTTAGCGATATCAAAATTAAATTAAGATGGATATGTACTTGGGTGGATAATTTAGATTAAAAATTGTAATAATACCAGCTCGTCAAGCAGATCTTGTTGTGCTCTTTTCGATGACCCTTTGTGCTATAAAAATCCTTAAATTCGCAATAAAAATTATTGAGGGTCACTTATCGGGATAAAAATTATCCTGTCTCTCAAGTTGGAGCTAGCAAAGCACGTTAAAAAAATTCATTAGAGTCGGTTGAGCGACTTCAGAGATTAACGTGAACGAACGTCATGACACGGGATTTTTATATATTAGGATAATATATTTGTAGGAATGCCCATTTAGCAAAGTGTTATACACGGTTACAAAACTGTTTATAATTGTAAAGGGTTTCGAGATTTATGTAGTCTCTTAATAAAATAACAAATTACATACATCTCATATCTGGGAACAAACTCGTCTTGTTGCTGAGTCGGAGATGGAAGCTCAAAAGGTTTTACCGTACTGTTTCAGTAAGAGATGGCGGACACAAGATGTGCTCAAAATATTTTAAAATTTCTTAAAGATATTTAAATAAAAACATGCGTGAGTGTCGTGGAACACTCGGTTGGAACGAAGTTCCGTTCATAATATATTATTGTTGATAAACGTAATATATTATTGATTAACAAATACAAATAAATGAATTACTAGCGTCTATTAAAATGAAGCGTCATTTAAAATAATAGTTCTTTCATGGCAAGATAAGTAAAGTGCGAGGAGTCGCCTAGCCTCCATCGGTCAAATTCATACCGTGCGATAAGGAACTTCGTTCCAATAACTGTCTAGAGTACATTTTAAGGTATCTTGAGTTGCATTAATTAGTTTTATATTCCAAATTTACATAGTTTTCAACAATTTTTCAAATAAATGTAAAACTCAAAATCCTCCTTATGTTATAATATTTTCACATAACAGGAAAAATGCCGCTCTTACACTTTGTCTCTGTTTTTACAAGTGCCACAACATGAATATGTCGTTACGGGTGATTTCAAGACCCAACTCATTTCTTTTCGCTCCATGAGCGTATTCCTTTAGAGCTTTACTTATGTAAATATAACGTAAGTAAAATTGTTTGTTCATATGCATTCCTTTTAATCTTTGTGCAGCTATGCATTGGTTGGACGATTTAGGCCAAAACACGCCTTGGAAAAAACTGTTCGACGTGAGGTGGGAATGTCCGCACAATCACGACAGATACAGCCCGGCCCTAAGTCATCTGTGATGTGATAACCTGAGGCCTTAAAGCCAAAGATAATCTTTATTTAGTATTAATCTATACCCTGTCCCGTGACTCACATATGGTTCATTGCTATTGTCTTACTATTGTGTCTGAAAATCTGACAGTGAAAGTGTTAATATGTCCACTAGGGTGGAGTGAAAAATGTTTTTGATATTTACTATGGCATACCCGCAAAAAGCTGTGTGATATTGATAAGAAAATTTTTGTACCTTTTATAGGTGCCCCGGATAGAACAAAGTTTTGATAAAAACTCCGAAACATGTCAATGTTCGGTAACGCAAAACTTTATAATAATCTTTGAAATTGTTCTTCTGTTGTTTCTGAACACATCCAATTATTAGTAAGCGTCATTTCACAGTTCAACCTTTCAGTTGCTAGCAGTCGCTAGTAAGCATTCTCGGTTGAAACTAGTATTCATAGTGTGCGTCCATAGTGAATGCGCGGCGACTAGGGCCTGTTGCGGGCGCGACGGCGGGACGTGCAGTGGCCACAGTGACGAGCGATATTGGAGTGCTTAGACCGTATTTCAGATGTTGCAACCATGGTGATATTTACTAGACAGTTCGATCCTGAGATGGGAGATGTTGAAGATAAGAGAAGGTGTGCACGAAATAAATAAAAACAGAGAAATAAATGGTGAATTTTTTACTTTGTATGAAGAATTGAGATTGTACCCTAGAAAAATATTTGAGTACACTCGAATGTCCGTGTCAACATTTGATTATATCATGAGTAAAATACCACCTAAAATCATCAAAAAAAATTGAAAACGCAGTAACGCTGAGCGATAAGACCGAACTGGTTTGATACCCCAACCACCCACGCATTGTTTCGTTTGCTGACTAGGACGTAGTGAGGCCATAACGCGCGGATAGGAACGTTTGAACACTACGCGCACTATCTCGCCCATGCCCGTCGCGCTAGGCGACCGCATTAGTCAGTACCATAGAAATATAGAAAAGAGGTCACTACACTATTTTGTGTCCATAGGGACACAAACGGCGGTTCATATGTTTGATACTTCGCGCCCGTCGTCGCAACCGCGCTAGGCTCGCACTGTGGACCAGGGCTTTGAGTAAAGAAGGTCTGATTTACAAGACTTAAGCCGGAATCAACTAATGCCTGCGGCGTTATCCAAGATGACATTATACGATTGTTAACGCTATAGAAAACTATAAAATTGAATGAAATCAATGTTAAGTCATGTGATTTAACGTTCAGATATGTCATTCCCATTTATTGTTTTAGTTTTCTATAGCATTAACGATCGTAGAAAATCATATCGACTAACCCCGCTGGTCTTAACTTTGATGGTAGAAAAGACAAAACATTGGTCATAGTCAAGAAAGGCGATAAATAAAATAGGAAACGGTCAGAAGTTAACTTCAATACTCCCTATCATACTGATATTATTGCTTGGCAACAGTCAGATTACTGAGTCACCTTTAACTAAAAGTTTATATTCTAAAGCCTTACGAAAGAGGATATGCACACTTTTCCTCTTACGCAAGCCGTGGTGTTACATCAAGTACGTAACCGACACTTCTGGTACTGTAATTAGAGAGGAAAACGAGATGGTTTTACCGAGGCCGGGCTGTCATCACGTCAGATGATGCCTTTTTAATACTAAACGCAATTTTGTAACATTTTTACATAAATATATATATAGCATTTTGAATGAGCAATATAATACACGATTTCCAGCTACTACGGAACGTTTATTTTAGCCTAGCTGTTCCCCGACTTCGCTCGCGTGTGAAATTTATTATGATTGGATTTCATGGGTTTTAATTTTTTGCGCGGAACTCTTCTTATTTTCTAAAATAAAAGTAGCTAAGTTACTCCTTATAACAAGACATAGAAAGTCCTGTCAAAATCGGTCCAGCCATTTCGGAGATTAGCTGGAACAAACTGACAGACATACAGACAGACAAAAATTTTAAAAATTATGTTATTGTTATAAGTACCGTATATACTATCATATGTATTCAGTAAACAGCTGTTTTTGACATTACAAACAGACACTCAATTTTATATTTGTATAGATATAGATGTTTTAGGTGTAAGACGGAAACAAATATAGTATTTGATTTGTTGTTAAAATTTAATATATTATGGCATAAAATATTTATGATTCTTTTTTTATAGAATAAGGGATCGAAACGATCACACAGTCCACCTGATGGTAAGTGGATGCTGTGGCCCATATACATCTACGTCTATCCTCGACTAAGAATCAAAATGAAAATGCGTTGTCATCCTTGAGGACTAAGATGGAATGCCTCGTTTCCAGTAAAATGGGTCTCTGGTTCTCTACACTCGCCGTACGAAACACAGCATTATTGAGCTGCTATTTTACGCTGGTATTGTGTAAGAGCGTGGTCCTGTCATGCCGACCCATTCGTGCGACAACCATATTTTAGCTGCAGCATGAACCACCACGTGTAAATAGGTCATAATAATATATATGTCCTCCAGACCGAATATAAGTGAGCGCGGCCAGTCTGAACGAAGACTAGCCATCTGTGCAGAATATAATTATAGTACACAGGTGTGTGCGCAAGCACAAGTGTACTCACTATTCCCTCACTCGCATAGTCCGATGCGAGGGAATCCAACACGAACAGAGAAAGATCAGGCGCAGGATCAACGGTTTTCTTGTTTTCGAGACACAGGAGTGGGAAACACGCCCAACTTCATAACTCTAGGCCGCTACTGAGAATTTCTTGAGTAAAACTCAATAACTGATTTTAGCCCAACTCGGTACCTTATGATTAGCAGTCGCATTTCTACCACTAAACCAACGAGTGTAATAAAAGTGCGAAGGCCACATAGGGTCATGAGGCCTTAGACAATATGTACGCGACTGTTTTTGTCGCTACCAGCTGTTGATTTATTACAGTAATTCTTGATTTTGATAAGGCGTATGACACGGTCTCTATTTCATTTTGATATCATATCATATAACTTTTTTACTGGTAACGAGGCATTTCATCTTAACCTCAGGGATAACAACGCGTCTGCATTTTGATTCTTAATCGAGGATAGATGTAAGGTGTATTTGGGCCCAGTTCATACGCTTAGATGGACTGTTTACTCAATTGTCACCCTTGTAAAAAAAATATTAAAAAACTTACTTAATATATTTTATCGCCGTTTGTGGCCTTTATACTGTAATATATGAATATGAATCTTTATACAGCCTGTTCACTTCATGAACATTTACAAAGTGGACGAACAAAACATACAGTTTTTGTTCATGGTCTCATTAGCATAATATATGTCAGTTTTCGAAACCGATGTCAGCTTTTATAGTTGCTTCACACTTTTGTTCTTGAAATGAAATAGTTGAGGCTATCAACATATTATACATTTTAAAAGTATTTTCAAGCTTTACTCTTTTATTTAATTACAATGTTTGATACATTGTAATTTTCCCTTTAATATTTTTTTATTAATTTTAAAAGTGACGGCTCCGTGGCGCAGTGGCGTAGCAATGAGTTGCAGCGCTGGGGGGGGGTTCGCATCCCGCACGGAATAAGTATTTGTATGGCCTACAAATAATTGTTCCAAGTCTAGATGTTTGTCCTTGTGCAATTTATGTTTGTAAACTGCCTCCACGATAGGAGGAAAATCCTCGTTTTTTTAATTAATAAAAACATGCGTGAGTGTCGTGGAATACTCGGTTGGAACGAAGTTCTTTTCGTAGTATATTATTATTGATAAACGTATTATATTATTGATTAACAAATACCATTAATAAAATATAATAAATAGCGTCTATTAAAATAAAATAATATTTCTTCCATGGTAAGATAAGAAAAAGTGCGAGGGAGATGGATATTATTTCATCTCGCTTCCTTATAGCCGCTAAGGGCGTCTACACTACGTCAGAATGGGCCGTGACGGAAAATTCACACTTTTCTCGCCCAGCCCACATCCGCCAAATTCGTACCGTGCGATAAGGAACTTGTTTCAAAATACAAAAGCAACATATCATACATATTTATGACATAATTTACACACCTATTCAGGGTAGGAACTCATGGAACGATATCTACGCGCGCCCGTAGTGGTGGCGGGACCGCGTCACGCGTAGAATATAAGAAATGTGGATGGATTGTCACTTCTGATGACTAGGATGGAATGCGTCACATCCTATAATTTTACTGACACTTATACTCATCAGACTAGAACACCTGCGATGTATGCATTGTTCTAGTCTGATCCATCTACGACAGAAATAGATAAGAGGTAACATCTAACCAGAATAAATCTTAGAAGGAAATGGTCCTACCACGTAGTGTGTGTAGTGGCCCCCGCCTTATGTTCAACTGTTAACTAATGTCGTACTCGTATGAGCAAGCGGTCATGCGATTGCAGCTAGTAGAATCACTGAAGCCACGGTCGACCTCAAGCTCTATGGTCTTAAATTTCGGTATGAACTTCACCGGCAATCAATTCATCCCGCTCAACTTGTTGGTGGGTGAGACAAACACGTTCGAAAATGCAAATACTCTAAGTAAGTTACATATATTATGAAGATATAGCCAAAGGCAATAATATAGTTATACTGATGGCTAAATTATAATTATATTATTTTTTAGCCATCAGTATAATTTGATTGGAAGAGCATTTGTGTCGACCTCATGCAGGTGGGAGCTGGAGGGAAGAGACTCTCAAGGCCGCTTAAAGTGGGACCCTTTTTCGAGCCCTTTCCTTGTGAACGGGGTTCTTTAGCATTAAATAATTTTAAGGCTGTACCAACTGCTTTCGATTGCTTTAAGGAATATTCATTCTTCCAAGAGACCTAAAAGAACTAAGTTACTAAACAAACACAACGTAAATAAAGGTCCGTCTGTGGCTGGCTTCACTCGGTCACTGTGACGTATGCGCGGGAAGCGCCGAAGCTTGTTGCCTTACTATACTTGCTTGAAGTGCTGACCAGATGTTTTCTGTCACAGATCCTTGTGCTCTCTGAAACAAAGATTTTCCACGGTAGCTAACTGTGATGGGTGGTGGTGAGATTACCAATTAAATATCGGTTGGTATGATAAAAACGAAATTGTGATGCGAGATAACGTGTTAGGTTGTCTCTGTCCCCAAAAATACATATTATTAATTTTGGGCATAAGCCCAGTATAAACTCTCACCTTTTATAACAAATTTTATGATTCGAGGATGGACAATATTAATTATTCCAGCGACTTTATTATAATGCGGTATATATGGTTTGTTGGTTTTAATGACCTGCTGGTGCAGAGTTATTAAGGGGATGATTTTACGTAGATTTTGGACTGTATAATGCGGTGAGAATATATTATTTCGCGATACTGCAAATGCCCACAAATTCGGGCTACTGGACGAACGTGAAGGAAGCACTCACGTGCACTCACCTGGACTTCCGCTGAGCTGCCTCGTGCCTCCAGGGTTGTGTAGCGCGTTGGTTGGATGACGGCTGTCTTCACAAATAGCAATGATTTTCGCAAAATATTGCGTTTTTAAATGTCACGCATTTTCTTGTATAGTTCAATATCTAAATTACACCACGGCGCGAGGTGATGACGAGAGATATAGCGGTGCGATCAGTTGCGTGACTCGCAAGCTTAAACCTCGTTTTAACACACGAGTCACATGCTGCATAAAAGGTGGTAGATAGGAACCGGGCAATGGACATTGCAGTACTCTTATTGGATAACAATTAACAAATCCACAAGCGTTAGGCGGTAGTTACAAAAGTGGCGCGAACAGAGAATACTGCACTGGTATTAAGTTTCTTTTGTGCAGAGTACTTAATGTTTTACTAAATGTCTCAAACCTGTTACAGATTTATCAATTCAAATGAAATGATATCAGTGATATACTATATATTGGGTTTCTTAGGGTTTAAAATTAATAAATTCTAAATAATTATATCCTAAATATATCGATAAAATTGGCTGATCCTAAAATATTAAAATTAAAATTGGTAAATATTTCAATAAATAAAAATAATTTCTTATAAAGCGTCTCCCACAAGCGGCTTGCGGTGGCGGCTAACCGCGAGCAGCGGCTGGAGCCACTGCTCGCGGTATACATACCACCAGGTATACCGCGAGCACCAGGCCGCCTGAAACGCCATTCGCTGTGGTGTTTGAGCTACTTTCGGACGTCAATCAACATGGCTAAACCGTGACGAAGTCTTATTATATTGCAATATCATCCCATATTTTGTTTTAATTCTAATAATTTTGTAATCACGATGTGAAGTATCATAAATTACTGAATAATTTTGCTCTGTTTCTATTAAAATCTCTGTATTTAGTGGCATTTTTCACGGTACACGCGGCCACCGATAGGCGCGCTCACTAACACACACAAGGTAGTGGAGGGTTTGGGCATGCGTCCGCGCCACTGACCGCGACACCACTGCACGTGTTTGCAGACTTACTTAAATTGCAAGTGAATACAACTAGCCGCCACCGCAAGCCGCTTGTGTGTGGGAGACGCTTTAGTAGTTAAAATTGCAAAGATGTAAACATTGGGTTATCATTAAATTTTTAGGCTCTCTAGTTTCGGTGTAACCTGCTACATTTTATACACGACTACAAATTAAGCAAATTGAACAATTCAGAACTTAACTCGCAACTCTTACATAAATTTCTTACATTTTCCCAGAACGCTTCAGATAGAGATACCAAGGTGCCTGCCTACAACATTGATCATGATTTCTATCCGCTAAATTCACTATTACATCACCCACATGTTGGGGAGCTTACTGTAAAAATTTATAAATTAGTAAGGGGCATTGAAGTAATATGTACTACGTACTAGAAGAGACGCCGTGACTTAATTGTTTGCAACAGGCGTTAGAGCCCGGCTCAAACTTACCAAGTCTGTACTATAAAAATGAAATTCAACGAAGGAGACTTGCTGAACTTTTACCGCTGCATTGATAAAAATACATACAAAGAGTTGCGCATAAACGCTCTGAAA
>JAGSMP010002203.1:0-29364 GCA_029286625.1 Parnassius orleans
AGACTTGCTGAACTTTTACCGCTGCATTGATAAAAATACATACAAAGAGTTGCGCATAAACGCTCTGAAATGTGCCAGCTTATTTGGTTCTACCTATATATGTGAACAAACCTTTTCAATACTAAATAATAATAAAACAAAAAATCGAAACGGCCTTGCAAATGAAAGTTTGGAAGCAGTTTTACGTGTTGCTACAAGTAAATTTGAGCCAAATATAAAAAAGATTGTAAGCACTATGCAGTGCCACGCTTCAAATTAATAAATTCTTTTTCAATTTTAATACATTATTATCAATTTTTATTGTCTTTTATTACCTATACTTCTGGCGGCCCGCCATCAGTTCATAATTTGCCCGAGTGGCCCCTAGTCTTAATAAGTCTGTGCATCACTGATTTAGATGGTCGTAATATCGATGAAATATATATTGAATCTGGAAATGCAGATGTGAACGTGCAATATCTAGTGACAAGTGCATATGATGACATCATGGATGAGACAGAACATTTAGTTTGTAAAGTGGTATAAAAATTAAGCAAATCTAGTATTTCAGTTTGAAATCAATTAATAAAATTTATGTTAATAAAATGTCTATAAATAAATGATTAATTGTTTCGACATGTATAACTCTGTTGTAAAAGTTAAGTGTATTTAAATTTATTGTTTTCATGTAATATTTAGTATTTAAGGATCTAATGGGATAATAAATAAAACAAGATATGATTATGATAATACAGTATTTTATTTCAAGTTACATACAGGGTGTCCAGTAAATAGCACGACATACTGCAGGGGTGATAGCTAGGTCACTCTATCAATACAACACAATATATGTTCAGCGAAATTTACGGATTTACAGTTTTACAAAATTTTCCGAAATAGCGAAAATCTCTACCTTGAAACAGATTTTTAAGCATCTCGTAATGAAAAATCCTTTTCTAGTACTTTTTTACATCAAATTATTCGTGAATAGTTACTTTACTCATTGATAAGTCTTTTTCTATCAAAGACAAGAATGTTTTCAAGAAATACTATTTTTGTTTAAATTTGCACAGAACTATTTTCTTATCACTTAAGTTTAACCTACAGTGGTGAAAAAAAAAAATGTATGCAGTTTTGTACAACAAACTTAAAAAATAGCTTGTTTAATGGTGATTTAGGAAAGATACAATACTAGTGCATTTTCATAAAAAAAAAAAAAATGCTATTTTAGTTCTAGAGAAGCTGATTTTGTTGAAAATGTAATTAACGTAATTTTGACAAAAACCACTATGAGAATAAGTAATAGCTGCTCATTTACGCGAATTATTATAAAACTAGTTGTGACACGTAAAATGCGACATGCACGCGTAATGACTAAAGGTTTTTACCTGCTCGCCGACCGACCCGACCCGACCGGTTACTGTCTAACAAAAGAAGCGCATGTGCTATCCCGCTCTCTTGCATTGTGATTTTGTGTCTCACTCAACCTTATTTGCGACACTTGTCAGTACGCTACCTTAAACCGTGCGCAACGCATCTCTGTGTTCACAAATTATTGTTTCGTACTGACGACTGTTTTGTGCCTTGGACCCCGGACTTTGTTTGCCTTACGATTTGGATTTTTTATTGTGATCACTACGACGACTTGGCGACCACCTGGACTTTTGTGTTTTATAACATGACCAACCGCCGCGTTTTTCCTGGTTATACGCAGCGAGAGTATGCTGAGATGCACCTTATTTACGGAGAAGCTGGCCAAAGTTCCCGAGCTGCTGCCACCCTCTACAGGAAAGGTTTCCGATAGGAGACATCCACACCATGAAATGTTTACCAGAGTGCATAACCCCACATGGAAGGCAGACTCCTAGTCAACGTGGCGGTGGACGGCCTCAAGTTGTTAAAGACATAGTGCTTCAGGAACACGGAACAAGACCCGACAACTTCGGTTAGCGATACAACGGCGCACAGGGATACCGAAGTCCACTGTTCATTCAGTACTTAACATTTACTAGCTTAACATCGACTTGTTTTCTTTTGTTTTCTCTATAGTTTTTCCAAAAATTGAATTGTTTTGTTTTTTCAAAAAGTCTCTTTCAAAATCAGATGTAGCATTTTGTCTTAAAGATGTATTTAGGGAAATATATGGCTCTTAAAATGCTTTTTGATTGAAAGCTAAAATCCTATGAATCTTCAATAAAACAAGCCCGTTTCTTAGGCATTCTTGTAAATGAAGGTAATGGATAACATATTTATATTTATCGTAGAGATTCGCAACCAATTTCTTATTACTAATGTTTGATGATATTGGAACTGTTAACTGTTCTGCTGCAAACGGTAAGTCAGAATGTTCATCATGAATATTGCGTGAATATTGCATGTCAACTTCGAGTATATATCCTTCATTACTGTTAGGACTAATAGAGTTAATACCAAAACTTCTTAATTCTTTTTGTTTTAAAAACAGAAAATTTTTATAAGGCAGTTGCTGCATCATAGCATAACCATACAAATTTAAACAATCTAAATAAACTAAGAAAGAGTTTGGATCTTCTTCATTAAAATTTGGTAAGTATTTGTTATTAGCCTTTGCATTGAGATAGACCTCCTCTTATATCATTTTCTAAGAATTGATAAATTTGTATATCAGTAATTAAATCCAACTCAATACTTGTCAACAATAGCATAGCATCCCAACTTAGTGAAGGTGTTGAAACATAATGACAAGGATCGAGACCATAATAATTCGAATTCATGGATCTAAATTTCTCAAAAACGTCGCAATGTAGTAAGACATCGCATTTCAGATATAACTCGGTATATTCACCTAAGTTTTTAATACAAAATTTTTGCCACACAGTTAAAGCATGATTATAATCTTCGTTTGTTATAGATTCTGATGTTAATTTATTGTAAAAATGTGAATGCTCTGGTGACTTTCTTTACACTTTTCCCAAGAATCTACATAGTCATAGCAATATACACCCTTCCTAAGACATAATCGGAATAAATTTTCATCTCGAAAGAATGTTCGCAAATGTTTTAAGTCTTCAGGATTTAGAGTTTGTGCTAAATGATCTAAACTTGAACTCAGGAAATTAAAGGAGTCAATAAATTTCAATTGCGCTGACTTCTGCATATCGATTGGAAAAAACTTTGTAAAAGAAATAAACTTCTTTTGTTTTTTGGAATTAAATTTATACAACCGCATACACTTGCAAGTTCTTTTATAAATAAATGGCAATCATATCCAGAAAGATTATGAAATATAATAGGAATGAAATTACATTTTCTATTGTTTTAATTGGATGAATTATGAGCTGGAGCTCTGTATTTACCTGTGAAATGGTCATGATCATATACTTTGTAATCAGAAGAACAAAACTTTTTTTTTACAAATATAACACACTGCTGCACTATTAAAAGAGCTCTGCTCTTCACTATTAAGCGGATTCATGTCTTTGGAAATATTAAAATTTTATATAATCTTTCTATATCCTTATAAATTGAATTTTCAAAATTTTTTGAGCAATAAGGTCCTCGATAAGAAACAAAGTTATTCAATTCGGGATTGAATTCACAGCATATATAATAAGCAAAACAAGTAGCTTCATGAATCTGAACATTTTGTACATGCCGACTTTTATTTTTGTCAGAATATTCTCTAAGTAACTTTCAAAGTCACCATAAATAACAATTGGAATTCTTTGAGACCTTTCTGGATTAGAAAATCGTAGCTTTGAATTCATTTCTGGAAGGATTGTTTGCATGCGAGCACAATCATGTGACTCTAACTTTGCCGCAGAATCAAAGTAAAGAAAAAATTCATCACATAAAATAAGAAACAAAGTCATTCAATTCGGGATTGAATTCACAGCATATATAATAAGCAAAACAAGTAGCTTCATGAATCTGAACATTTTGTACACGCCGACTTTTATTTTTGTCAGAATATTCTCTAAGTAACTTTCAAAGTCACCATAAATAACAATTGGAATTCTTTGAGACCTTTCTGGATTAGAAAATCGTAGCTTTTAATTCATTTCTGGAAGGATTGTTTGCATGCGAGCACAATCATGTGACTCTAACTTTGCCGCAGAATCAAAGTAAAGAAAACATTCATCACATAAATGAATTTTACATTTGTGTTTCGTAAGTTGTTTATGTACGAGCTTTTCAAAATGTTTGATTAAAACAAAATGAGTCTTATTTGTTTATTCAAAAGCAATAAGTTTACATGCATTAACTTTCTTTGAGATGTTTTGTACAAAGGTCCTGTTACTGTATTATTTTTTTCTAATCCATATATATTGACAATTATGTCTGTATTCTGTTTTTCAAACCGTTTTATATCTTCAAACGTCGGTGGAAAAGACATACCGAACACATTTAAAACTTTAGAATAGTGTGGATAAGATGTAACTCGATTTGGATTACATTTCGCTGGATACATTTGTGCTATGATACACCAAAGGAAGCAGTGACTGTCTGTATTATGAATATTAAGACATGACTTTGTTCTGACAATACCTTTTGGTAATGAAATGAAATAACCAGCTCTTAACGGATTATATTTAGCTATATTTAGTTATAAATGGTTAATTGATTCAATTGTCCACCCAGATTCAGATAATTCAAACTCCATGCATTTGATGATTAAATTTTTCGAGTATTCTTCAAAAAGAAACTTTAAATCAGTACTTTGTAATATAGGCGTATATTTAGTATTGAAGCTTTTTAATGATATTTCATCATTCTTTGGAAGCTCGTATAACACAAATAATTCAAAGTTTACCTTGATTGATTTGTGCGTGGTTAGTAATGTTTTAATTATATTGCAAACAGTGCTAGAAATACTAGATAAGAATAACTCTGGCATAATTATGTCACTTGAATCTGGATTTACTCTATAACTTGCAATCCTATTTTTGAAAGCAGTAGCTATTAACTGAACATTATCAAACTCAGTTCTAAGTAAACAATTAATTTTATGTATATTACTCTTCTTATGTGATGAATGATTTGATGTATATGCATTACAATCCTGACAGAATTTCATTTTCAATCATATATCTATTATTGATGTTTAGTGTAATACTGCTCAAAAACTTGTATATAAATATGTATTTCAATCTTTATTTACATTTGTCTTATAGATTTATTCTAATTAACAACTCTAAATTATAATTACTTTGTCTAGATTCTTGGTATTTCAAAATTTGCTACAAGTCAATATCATTTAATAGTAAGCTATTATGAGCGCAATTACTTTATTATAGGTGCCAAAACAAAGTTTAGAAAACATTACATGGGTATAAAATTGGCTGTATAGCAGCGTACTCGTCCTTTGTCGCTGCTACTAACTTTGTCACAGCTTTCCACGTAAGGCTGTTGTCTTCAACAGCAGACTTCTGAGTGACGAGCGAACGCTTCCACCGATCGGAGCTAAGCTTTTCGGCTTCTTTCGTGTTGTACACACGCAGCTCTACGTAGTAGTCGCCCGTCTTCGTAGGATTTGCCCTCTACAGCGTATAGCCCGAACCCGCGCGCCGCGATAAAAAACTTCTCAGCGCCGTTGCTCTAATGGGTTCTTGCAACTCGTTATCTCCCTGTAATTATTGCAAGTATTAATGTTAGTATTGTATAGAAAAATAGGCACATAATATTTATAAACTAAAAAAATATTATAATGCTGTTTGATATCGGTAAGAATTAAAATGTTGGTGGTGGCGATCTCGATGATAATACTCAAAAACAAAAGTTTTTTCAAATCACCAATTACGAATATGAATAAATTAAAATTGGTTAAATAATGACAAGAATAAAATAAAAACGATAAAGATCTATGACCTGAGTACAAATATTTATCTGTGAAATAAATATCTGCATCGACCGGGACTCAAACCCACAACCCTCAGCTTGGCAACTTGGGTCACTGACCAATGCGCCAATTGTATTCATAAATTTAAATTTCACTTACCTCTAAATCAAATACAAACGAAGACCCCTTAAGTCTTTTCTTTTTTGTAGGCTCAGATTCCGATTCGCTATTTGAATCCAGAACGACTTTCCTCTTCTTAATATTATTATCTCCACAAGACTTTTTCAGCGTTTTCTTTGGTTTGGATTTTGTAATGAGAGTACTACCATCATCCGAGTCAAATGGGTTGACAATTTTGCTAGTCGACGTTCTGAAATCAGTGATTCTATAGTCAATACAACAGGTCAGCGATAACTCGCACACATATTATTTTATTACATATTTATATACATAACTAGCTGACCCCAGTGAACGTTGTTCCGCCATATAGATTACTTGTAGTGAATGATTTGGGTATTTTTCATGCAAAAGAACAAAAAACACGATTTAAATTCTGAGGGGTGAGGGTAGGAAAGTGAAAATTTAGGGTAATGTGTATTTTTTATGCTAAATCTATAAAAAAACAAAAATAAAATTTTCCGAAAAAAAATTGAAATAAATCTGGATAGGGACACACTTATCATCCCAGCGGTATGAATATACTTTAAAACCTATTCTCATACCTACCAAATATACAAACAAAGTTTCATAAAAATAGGTCCAGCCGTTTCGGAGGAGTTTTACCACTAACACCGTGACACGAGAATTTTATATATTAGATTATATAGTATGAACTCGACAAAAAGAATAAAAATAATGTTAGCATATTTTAATAATATGTATTGTTAAAACTAACAGTGCGGGTAATTAATATTTTAGATTTAGTTGAGTTATATATTTTCGTTTATATTTATAACTATGATGTAACACTGTTTAAGATAATTAAAATAAATATAAATCATGTTTTATAATGTAAAAACTCGCGTAATAATATCCAATTTTATTGAAAACTTGTAACGGAAACCAAACAAGCAGCGCCATCTGTAGTTTGGCAATGGTAAATTACAAGCCTCTAATGGTACGTTTACACGCTTGCCAAGCCTTGGCAAACTGCAAACAGTCCCAAGCCTCCACAAATCTCGTTTGGCGTTTGAAAGGCGTTTATACGCTTGTGAATGCGTCAATCTGCAATATACATCCAAGCATGGCAGACACCGAACTTGTGACGGCTATTGCATTTGGTTTAACGTACTTTTATTTGAAATGTATGCAAAGTGAAATAAAAAAAAGGAGAGCTCGACGACAGCGAAGATGGTGGATGAAAAAGATTCATTATAATCGTACCAGGTAACTACTATTTTGATTTAACCATTATCTGTTGCAGTTGAGTTATGCCACAATACTTACGATATATTTTATTTGTTACAGATAATTTATAGAAGAGAAATTTAATGAACTTTTATATGAACCATCTGGAGAGTTTGATAACTTCTGCCGAATGAGCTATTCTGATTTTGAGTTTTTACTGCAAAAATTTCACCAATGATATCCAAACATGATACAGACTTCAGAGAAGCTATATCAGCCAAATTTCGTCTTGCCATTACGCTACGATTTTTGGCATCTGGTGATTCTTACAAAAGCCTTCACTACTTGTTTAAAGTATCTGTGTTTATGATATCAATAATCATTCGTAGTTTGCCGAGCTCTTAATAAACTTCTAAAGGATCTAGTTAAGGTAGGAATAAAACATTGGATACATTACTCTTAAGCTAACGACTAAGAGCAACATGAAACTTATTCTATGCGGTGATTTCAATATTGACACGCTAAAAGACAACAGCACAACCGAACAGTTATCAAACTTAATGCATAACTATAATCTTAAATCACATTAATAAACCGACTCGTCAAAACACATGCATTGATCATATAGCCAGTAACATAGAACATCCTATAGTTCCTTATATGAGTTCAACATGTCAGACCATAATACAAGTCAATTACTAAGCTTTCCGGTAATAAAACAAGAAAAACTTAAATATATGTATGTTACTAAAAGAAATTATAGCAAAGAGAACAAACAGAAGTTCAAAACGTCAATGGCAGCGCTCTGGAAGGAAATCGACGAAGATCTTAATATAGCATTCAATAACTTTCATGAAATGTTTTGCTTACTATAATCTTTGCTTTCCTATTCAAAGATGTAAGATAAATTTTAGCACTCAAGCACCTGAATGGATTACTACAGGTATTAAAATATCATGTATTACCAAAAGAAAATTGAGATACATCTATTATAAAAACAAAAATACTAAAAACAAAGAACGGTATGTTAGTATTCAAAATTACTCAAATCTTGTATTATTTGGTCAAAAAGGAAAATAAATAACAATTTAATTAAAAAATCCAAGAATGTATGTAAGACGACCTGGGATATCATTAAAAATAATGAATATGACTATACAAATAATAAAGATATTGATTGGATTAATAGTGACGGCATAAAAATTGTGAATCCTAATGACATTGCAGAAAAATTTAATAACTATTTTATTGACATCTCTGACATAAAAGTTGATAAAAATACAGAAACATAGAATGCGCTTAGACAACCTCGAACATAGCATATTTTTACGACCATGCTCTGTAAATGAAATTATAAGAATAATTAAACTTAAACAACACAAAATCTGTGGGTAATGATTCAGTCTCTACTCATATACTAAAGGATTGTGCCGATATTATAGGTCCTATTCTTTCAAAACTAATAAATCTATCGTTCACACAGGTATATTTCCCGAGAAACTAAAAACTTCGATTGTAAAACCACTCTATAAAAAGGTGATCATCACGAATTAACCAATTACAGACCCATTACACTAATACCAATTTTTCGAAAATATTTGAGAAGGCGATGCATAGTAGAATTTACAACTACTTGTCTAAATATAATATTCTCCGTAAAGAACAGAACGGATTCCAAAGGAAAATCCACAACACATGCCGCATTTTCTTTAATACATAGAGTAACTGATTACATAACAAAAAAAGTACCAGTGGTTGCTATATTTTATGACATGTCAAAGGCATTTGACTGTGTTGATCACATTATTCTAATAGATAAGTGTGAAAGATATGGAATTCGTGGACCAGCATTAAATTGGCTAAAATCATATTTGGAAAATCGACAACAATGTTGAAATGACACGTATTGATAAAAACATAACCGCACGTCATTTAGATCTTCTTTTACTCACAATAAAATGGTGTACCAAGGGCAGTGTATTGGGTCCATTATTTCTATTATATATAAATGACTTACCGACTATGACGCCTCATCAGTCTATTCTTTTGCTGATGATATTTCCGTTGTCATACCAAAACTAAATAAAGAATTTACCGCAAGTGACTTCGAAATAACCTTAAATTCTTCTATAGAATCCATAATGACCTGGTTAGAAACCAATAATCTGCGTGCGAATGTTTCAAAACAAAATTCATAACGTTTTCCAATTACAATGCACCCAATGAAAAACTAAATATTTCATATAATAATGAATATTTGAAAGAGGTCTAGAAACACAATTTTAGGTCTATATGTTGATAACCATTGCAACTGGAAGTCGCATGAAAAATGTCTGCACCAAATTAAATAAATTTGTGTATGCACTGCGTAGACTACAGTGCGTCGTGGGAAAGGGCTGCGCTTACTGCATACTACGGATACGTTGAATCTGTGTTGAGGTATGGTCTGTTGATATGGGGAAACTCGACTGATATAAACAAGGCATTTATCAGTCAAAGAAATGTATACGAGCTTTATGCAACGTCGGGCCCCTTGAATCATGTAGATCTTTATTTAAAATAACAATTTGCTAACGCTGACTGGACTGTATATATTAGAGGTGTATATTTGTCAAAAAATCAGTGTTTATTTCATAGCGCTCGCGACAATTCTATTATAGGTAAAAGGATCCAACTAGATTGTTAATGCTGCCTGCAAGACAGCTTTGTTTCATAAGAATTGTTACGTAATGTGTAAAAGTTTTAATAAGATACCTAAAGCGATTAGAGAGTTACCAACAATGAGAATGAAAACTCACCTCAAAAATGGCTCATTCAGAAATCCTTTTACTCAATTAAAGATTTCTTTGCAGATAAAGACGATACATTTTGAATTTGACACAATGTTTAAATTATGTCATTCTTATAAATTAAAAATTTTATTTATTTAATTAATAAATTTGATATAAATATTGAAATAAATTAATGACAATTGATATGTAACATTTATAATTGACATTTTATATTTACTGGCATAAGAACATTAATATTTGACATTGAGTTATAATAATACTTATACATCTTATTGGTAATTTATTCTTCTGACACTGTTGCGTAATTAATTAATGATAAAAAATGATTAAAAATCATCAAATCAACTGAGTAATGTTAAAAATTATGTTAGAAATCGATAAGTATTGTTATATAAGTTACGGGTACTTGACTATTAATATTTGCACACCAATGAGGTAGATATGTAGAACAAATTATTTTCGAACACCATTGTAAAACCATATTCTTGCAAATAAAAGATTATTATTATTATTATTATTATTATATTATTATAACAAAACATTATGTTATACATTTATTTAGATTTTAATAGAATCATAGGAAATCTGTTCTATGAATGTATGTTAGCCGACTGCTTTATTGTTTAATTATTTATTAATTTAAATAAGAATTATGTCGACGAATCAAAATTCGAAAGCATTCAACATAGCCATGTTTATAATGTTGGTTTCACGTGGGGCTGGGTTGATGATTTGATCCGATATGATACGAATAAATGACGAGGGTGCTGATGATGTAGACGGAGCTGGAGCTATTGGAGTTGGTATGTTTTGCCATGTCTGGCGCTGAATAAGAAGTTTGTGTGTTTGGAGGGAAAAACTTTGGTTGTTATGAATAGGTTCAGAATAAACACTATTAACTGATGTTGGCCGACTCGGAATGACTTGAGGAGATGGTGTTGAATATGCACCAGCCCTTGACGACGGTCGAGAATAATATTGAGGGTATGGTGTATGACGCTCATTTGATTTTTGACTGATTCTGTTTATAAACAACCCATCTATTTGGTACATCATAATTTTTCGTTCATCAGTTGACAGTTCACGTAGCTTTATAGCCAATAATTTTGCGTATAGATCGCAATCATCGTCTTTGTGAGCAGGTATATTTTCATTCTGCCTTTGACCCAAAACATTTGTTAATTGTCCAAAAGCCACGGCCATTTGCTTTTCAGCCGTTTCAGAAGCAGGGCGACGACGTTTATTAGTAACAGCTTGTGTGGATGGTGTTCTGGATGGTGATCTAGATGGTGGTGTGGTTGGTGTGGTAACCGTACTTGTACGGTCTCTTATCAGAGGGTCATCCTCTGTCTGATCTGTATCTTCTTCTATTTGTTGTGATTGCTGCAAAAAAATAATATACTTAAACTTACACTTCATTTACTTTCTTTTTACAGATGCCCACCACAGCAGAAGGATGGCTTAATATAGAAGAAGGATTCAGGACTAAATTTCCACATTGGATGGCAAGCATGTAGTCATTGAAAGCCCAACGCATAGTGGAACAGAGTATTTCAATTATAAGAAAACTTTTAGCATTGTCCTTTTGGCTTTAGTGGATAGCAATACAAATTTGTATTCGCAGACATCGGGAGTCAAGGAAGAATAAGTGACGGCGGCGTCTTTAATAATTGTTTACTATGGAAAAGAATAATTAGAAACGAGATAGATTTTCCACCACCATGTCCACTTCCAGGATCGAATATTAACATTCCATACGTGTTTTAGCTGACGGTGCTTTTGCATTGAGTCAACACGTAATGAAACCCAAACTCACCAAAAGGTTATTTAACTAAAATTTATCTAGATCCCGAGTTGTAGTTGAAAATACGTTTGGAATTTTAACCTCAGTTTTCAGAATATTCAAACGCCCTATCAATTTAGAACCACAAACTGTAACGGAATTTACGATGACTTGTGTATTACTACATAACTTTTTGAGAACAAGTAAAAGTTCTTCAAATCGATATACTCCTCAGAGTTCGTTTGACGTATATGACAGTAGTGGAAATATGGTTACCCCTGGTTCATGGCGTAGAGATAACGACGAATATAATGCATTGCAAAATTTACCACAAATACCACGAAGATCTCCGGTGAACGCCAGAGAAGTCAGGGAAGAATTTACTTCATATTTTAATAGGATTGGATAAGTTGATAAAAATGTATAAATAAATGTAGGTATAAAACCAACGGTGTTTTTTTTTATTTAGAATAAATAAATTTATTTACTTACTGTTTCGGTGTTTATCCATCATTGCAAGTATATACTGGTAGTAAAAATGACTCCATGGTTTCGTAAGCATACCAAGTTGAATTGTATATTTCTTCGGCACCTAAAATAAAATAAAAACATCGAAAATTAGAGCGAGATAGTTGCGGAATAATCGAGAAACTAACCAACGCTTTTAAACATAAGTTACACCTTGCTAAGCAGACTATCAAAATAATTATAAATGTATCGTAGGAACATACCTGCGCCAGAACGCATAGATTCACGTTTTTTTCAAGTGCTTGCAAAGTAGTCATCAATATCTCTTTATTTTTATTTCCTTTACTGGCCTTCCAGTAAGTTCAGCAAGACGAATCCATGCATCTGCTTGTTTCTTCTTATCTTTATGATTTGCATCTTTCGGATTCCAGATGCATGGTTCCATTTGGTAATGTTCCAGAAACGAAAGACTCTCCTCATTCGACCAGCAACTCATTTTTTATTTATTTTTTGTAAAATCAAGCAAGCGTGTACTCGCCGCGAGATCACAATGGCTACTAAACGCGGACCAACATGTAAATGCATCGCAAGCGCTTGCCGCAAACGCCCTTTGATCTGCGTAAAAAAACCGACACTCGACTGGATCGGAAACAAGCAGGCACAAGCCCACGCAAGCCAAGCCAAACGCCCTTTTTACATGCTTGCGATTGTCGATCCTTGCCAAGGCTTGGCAAGCGTGTAAACGTACCATAAAATACAGATGACGTCGGCTTGTGGGCAGAGTTTTTCAAGAACTGTTTAGTAGAGAATACGTACACGGAAGATAAATTGTGAGTATTGATAGGAATTGTTATACTTATTTTGTTATTCTGTATGTCTTATGTACATTGTTATTATTATGGATATCTGTAACCTTGTTTAGATTTAGTGATATTTTGTACAATTAAGAAAATATATGATATTAGTGGCGAATTAAGTGACTTTAATTCACAAATCAGAAGTGGGATATGAACTTTCATTATGTAAAAGTAGGCTCTTTAAATTGTGGTCAAAATTTAATAATATTTTTTTTCCTTTCTCCTTTCTGTGAAAAAAAAATTATACTACCTGAACCTCAGGATATTTTGCTTACCGGCGTTATTAGTATTCCTATTAACAACTGAAGGGTAAGCTAAAATATTATCATCCGTTACCTTCGGGGTATTGCAGTAGGTACTCATTAACTTATTAACACGATCTTTTTATCAATACGTTTAGAATATAACTAATATATAATTGTTAATTTTGTCCTTGTTGTTGGTGTAGTTTTGTTGAGACCTGCTAAGTGTTTGTAACTAGATCTAGACATGCGTGTATAATGTTCGTGTAAGTATTTTTACGTATAATGAATATGAGAATGATAATTATAATAATATGAGAATGCCTTAAGGCACTAAGTCCGCCATATGTACGATTTTTCTTTTGTGCATAAAAGTTTAAATAAAAATAAAATAAATAAAAATAAATATAATATGCATTAATGTCGAACTTTGACCGTGAATCAAGTCTGTATACTCAGCAAGCTATGTTTCGATTTCAACTGCACATTAATTATTACACAGATATTTAACGTACACAACATAAATTTTTTTTTTCTTTTTCTTATATTAATACTTATACGTTAATGTATATTAATACATTTCTTCTTGGTATTAACTTTATCTATGATGAATCTCACACAAGCGCAAAATATGACTATAAGAGTGTGCAGGGTTCTCTCTTCACATATAAATAAATAAATGCTGTTATATTGGAATAATTTTTTTTTTGTATTTTAAGCATTGTTTCTGTGTACTTGTGTTC
The DNA here is from genome assembly GCA_029286625.1 of Parnassius orleans. NCBI lineage: Eukaryota > Metazoa > Arthropoda > Insecta > Lepidoptera > Papilionidae > Parnassius > Parnassius orleans. The sequence goes on from JAGSMP010002203.1 coordinate 14,030, forward strand.
TCTTTATGTCTTTATTTCTATCTATATATTCATTAAAATACATTATATTTTCTTTTCTGACGTTCGAATTGCACGATATGGGTAAGCTACTTGGTGTTATTGCCCAAGTACATAGTAGTTTATCCGTCTCGAATAAAGCAGATCAAAATCTCTCGTGGGTTATTATTTCTGTTTCAGTCTGAGATGGAAGAACACAATAGTAAGGAAGGGTTAAACTCTCCTATATTACAACGAAGCGAAGATCTAAAGCACGTACAAGGTCGACCTTCATTGCGAAAGCGTGCTCGCAACCGTCGAGATCGCCAGTCCCGAACACGTTCAAGGACACCTGAATCTTTGGTATGTGACCGAGGTAGTCACGACCGAAGCCGAAGCCGCGGCCGCAGTTGTGGCCTTAGCCACAGACGTGGCCTTAGCACCAGACCTGACTCCAATCTATCCAACTCGCGACTGCCATCCTACAGCCAGTCGCGACACCGTCACCGCAGCCGTCAGCCCAGCGATCATCACAGGCGTGGTAATCGCTCATACATCCGACATCAAAGAGTTGGTACTCCGCGCAGCACGTCTCGTGATCTAATGGGTGGTCACTTTAGCCGTTCTCCTGACAGCCCTCGACGACGCGAGTCTCCTCGCAATAGCTGCACCAGAACAGGAATGCAAGGTAACTTCAGTGTTCATGAGCCCGCAATATCTAATTCTGACAATAGTCTTAAGCTTTTAATGCACGCATTGAAATCTTTAACGCCTTCAGATTCAGATAGGATAAGTTCACGTAATAATGCCATACCAGAATATGACCCAGCTAGAAAGGAGCAAACAATTACTATGTGGTTACATAAGGTTAACGAGTGCGCAACCGTATATGGTTGGAGCAAACGGCAAACAATACACTTTGCTCTCCGAAGTTAAAAGGCGTGGCACTAAGGTGGTACGAAGGATTGCCATCTGTACTCTTTTCCTGGTCGGAGTGGCAATCTAAATTATTGTCCGCATTTCCATCTGGGGAAAACTATGGTCAAATGCTTAGTGATATGTTAGCTAGACGTGCTAGGTTTGGGAACTCATTAGAGGAATACTTTTACGATAAGATTGCGTTAATTAATTGATGCAGTATAACGGGGAAAAGAGCGGTAGAATGCGTATTGCACGGCATAGATGATCGATCAGTCAGGTTAGGAGCGGAAGCGGTACAGCATGAAGATTTGGATAAACTTTTGACCTATTTGAGAAATTCTAGAAACATTAAGCAACACGACGATCGAAGGTTAGGTAGGGTCCAGAGTTTTAGATCACGCACCACTGGTAATACGGCCCGATGCTATAATTGTAAACAGGAAGGCCATATTATAAATAAATGCCCACAACCGATTAAAACCTGTAGTCGATGTTCTAAAGTAGGTCATCTGATAGAAAACTGTTATTCCAAGCTATTACCATCTCAAAAGGCCATCAATTTTGTAAGCATTAATAACCATAATAGTAATAAATATTACAAAACTGCCATCGTGAATTCCATACTAATTGAATCGTTTGTTGATCTTGGTAGCGAGTGCTCTATGCTCAACCAATCAGAATTATCGAAACTAGGAATAAAAGACGTTCAAACTGATAACCTACCCTCCCTCAGAGGTTTTGGTAACGCCATTGTAAGATCCTTGGGTAAAGTTACTGTAAAAATCATAGTAGAATGTTGAACTGCTGATTGTCCCCGATGACGTTATGACTGTTTCGCTTATGATAGGCCAGACATTTACCGAGCAACCGCATGTAATTATTCAGAAGACTAGGGATGCCCTTAATATATCAAAATTATGTAATAACGCAACGATTAACTATAAGGTTGAATTATTTTGTGATAGTAGTTTATACCAAGCCAAAGTTTGTCGGGGTCTTGTATGTTGAGGGATGTATGAGACGAAAACCTTGTTTCGAATATAGCGTGTTAACTGGGGTCTATAAATTTGATAGTGAGGGCTGCGGTAAGATAGTAGTTAACTCGTTAGGTCCAGAACCAATTAATTTAGTAGAACATTTACTTATTGCGCGTGGTAGAATCGCTCTGGAGGTAGTTGAAAATAGAGTAATGCAAGTTTCGTCACTTAATACGTGCCCTACACCGAAGTCTATACAAATTTCTGATCTAAATCTTGGTGATAGTTTAAATCAATCTGAAATTGCGTCATAAATCTTAGAGGGCTACGTTGTTTTATAAGTGCGTTCTAGACATCAAATTGATTTTTTTGTGTTGTGTTTTGTTATGTGTTCAGGACAAGAGGGGCCTGCACTAAAGTTATAAATGTTCAGATTGTGTTCAGGACAAGAGGGGCCTGCACTAAAGTTATAAATGTTCTAATGGTGTTCAGGACAAGAGGGGCCTGCACTATGTTATAATTTTGTAATCAGGGCGAAAGGAGCCTGTGGAACACTTAGAGGAGTGTTCAAAAATTGTTGTTTAATTGTGCGAGGACACACAATCTGTCAGATGGCCGAATCTGTTAGCATATTTTAATAATATGTATTGTTAAAACTAACATTGTGGGTAATTAATTATTTTCTTGCAATAAGTCTGCGGGTACATTAATATTTTAGATTTAGTTAAGTTATATATTTTCGTTTATATTTATAACTATGATGTAACACTGTTTAAGATAATTAAAATAAATATAAATCATGTTTTATAATGTAAAAACTCGCGTAATAATATCCAATTTTATTGGGAACTTGTAACGGAAACCAAACAAGCAGCGCCATCTGTAGTTTGGCAATGGTAAATTACAAGCCTCTAAAATACAGATGACGTCGGCTTGTGGGCAGAGTTTTTCAAGAACTGTTGAGTAGAGAATACGTACACGGAAGATAAATTGTGAGTATTGATAGGAATTGTTATACTTATTTTGTTATTCTGTATGTCTTATGTACATTGTTATTATTATGGATATCTGTAACCTTGTTTAGATTTAGTGATATTTTGTACAATTAAGAAAATATATGATATTAGTGACGAATTAAGTGACTTTAATTCACAATAATAACAAAGACACGTACATACTTACAGGTTTGATGAACACGGTCACGTCACTTCAATTAAAAAGAAAAGTAGGAATGACTTGCAGCGCTTTCTAGCTCTCCTTATATATTGCAGAGTTCTAAAGCCCACTGCACAATAATACTTTAGCCAAAAACTAATTATTATTTTCGTTAAGTCACATTTATTTGCCATTCCTATGAATGCTCTATTTAAAGTCTAAAATCCATTAACTAAAAATTTATCAATGTGTCTACACCTTAACCTAATAATATGACACGGCTTACACAGCAGCCGCCAGACCGTCGGGGGGATACTTGCGATGAAATTCGTTTAAGGAAGTTGCATTCTTATGAGGATTCTTATTATATTGGTGTTACTGTTTTTGTGTTATAAAAACCGATAAACTTTGAGCTATCTAACTTCTGATTTTCTTTTAAGGTGTATTTAATTTTTTTTAACTACTACAAGTATTACTTTTATTGTAATTAGATAACCAGATAAAACATTATTCATTAAAAAGTTTAATTTTGAAAGAAAAAAACATGATGGTTCAATTTATGATGGTTTTTCTAGTTTGAACTTCATAACCAAATACATTTGAGTTATCTAGTATGCAACAGGCTCCTACAGGTTAACTTAAAATCCATTTTTGACTTTCTGAAAGTTTGAAATGAAAACTTTTCTATGCTCATCGATGCTTGATTTAGGTAAAATATTTTTTTATATGCATTTACTGTTTAAATAAGTTACATAAGTATTTTATGCCTTTCAGTCTAGTTGGTATGTAATAACATACTTATATTTAGGTACCTACCTACCTACATTGCAAAATTGCTTTATTGTGAACCACTTTTATTACAAAACGAAACTATTGTATAATTGTACGTAGGTCACTCAATAAGTTTTGAGATATACAAAAAGTATTCTAGATACTATTAAAATGTATTTTACATCTTTTCAAAATATTCTCCATCATGCTCTATACAAAGTTCTATTCGCCTAAACCAACTCTGAAAACACTTTTGCCAGTCTTGATCTGACAGGTCGGAAATCGCTTTTTCGTAGGCAGCCACGGCTTTTTCGGCGCTTCAAAAAAAATTGCCTTTTATTTTTTCTTTGACTCTTGGGACGAAAAAGAAGTCACAAGGAGCTAAGTCAGGGCTGTAAGGACCAGATTCCTCAATAAATGCTTTTGTTCTAAGGGAGGTATGTGAAGAGGCGTTATCGTGATGCAGCATGATTCCCCGAAGCCCGGTCTTTGGTCTTCTCTCCCACACAGCTTGAAAAGCTTTGGGTAATGCAACTGTAGTATACCATTCAGAGTTGACTGACCTACAATTTTCCAGCATTGACGTCGACAAATGTCCGCTCCGCGAAAAAAAACTAGCCACCATTTTTTTGCCAACGTTGCGAGGTCTTTGCAGTTTTGTCGGTAACTGTCCTTCTGAGTAGACCCATACCGATGATTGCCTTTTATTTTACGGATAATATTGATAGATCCATGTCTCGTCACCAGTAACGATTTCTGAAACACGCCTAGATGCCCCGTTTTCAAAACGTAGACGCATTTCATGGCACCAATCCACACGAGTCTGTTTTTCGCTTTCGGAGAGCAAACGAGGGATCCATCTACAACAAAGCTTCCTCACTCCAAGATGTTGATGTAGGATGGTGTGAATGCTCCCCGAACTAATGCCTACAATCTTTTCGATGTCCGTATATGTGATTTGTGGGTCTTCTTGCACCAACATTTCAGTAGTCCATACATTTTCTGCCGTTACTGCTGTTTGCGGGGCCCCGGTTCTTTGGTCATCTTTAAGATTAATTTTACCCCTTTTGAATTCAGCAAACCACCTAAAAATTGTTGCGCGTTATGGAGCTGAGTCCCCTAATACTTATTGTAACCGTTGTAAATTTAATTATTCGGTTAAACCAAATTTAAAATCATAATATATCATAGCGCGCAAATGTTCACGGTTAAGATCCATCATTTTAAATGAAAAGCGCGGGAAGCGTTGCAGGAAAATTAATAGAACTTTGTTATTTTTTTAATAGTGAGTAATTGGCTTATTGAGTTCTATTTTTAAATAAATTTACTTTTTAGAAACATATAACACGGGTGCGTTCCATTTTTAAATTTCGAGCATCTCAAAACTTATTAAGTGACCTACGTACTTATCAAAAAACCTTTCTATCGCTGGATTTGGCTGCAAGAAATAAAATATTTGACATAAGCTAAGCTCAGATATATAAAATGTGTCAAATATCCATCTCTAGTACGCAAGTACAAGAATAGATAGGATATTTAAAACGGCTGCAAGTAGCGATCGCTTCTAGACAACCAATTGACCAATATAAAAGAAATCTCCCTGTCGTCCTATAATTAATAATAATATGTATTACCTAAATGCTAACACACTCAATACTATAATAGTTACCCTATATAGATAAGGTAAGTTTAAAAAATAATTATGTTATTTAATATCTTAATTAATAGCATGCATAAATACGAGGGGTGATCCAAAAGTAATGATAATCGGTTACTTCAGGTCCGCATAAAAATCCAAAAAAAAAAATTTTTTGCTTGCTTATATACTTACTACGTCAGCCTAAAAAAATGATATAAATAGATCACGATTTCCGGGAGATACATTCATTTGAATACGAACTGTCAAAGAGAGAACATCAACATGGAGAAAAACGAAATTAGAGCTGTCATCAAGTACCTCTGTTTGAAAAAAATGTCTTCAAAAGACAAACACAGTGACTTAGTGGAAACATTGGGGGACTCTGCTCCTCCATATTCTACAGTTGCACGCTGGGCCAAGGAGTTTAAACTGGGCAGAACATCCACTGAAGATGAACATCGCGAAGGACGCCCATCCACGTCCCTCACTGAAGACAACGTGAAAAAAGTCGAAGATGTTGTATTGGCAGATCGAAGAGTGACCATCAGGCATGTAGCTGAGGTCACAGGGATCTCATATGGTAGCGTTCAAAGAATCCTTGCGAACGAGTTGCATATGAAAAGGTCTCTGCGCGTTGGGTACCCAGAATGTTAACCGACGAGCAAAAGAAAATCAAGTTGACATTTCGAGGGTCAATCTCGAAAAGTTCCAAGCAGATCAAGAAAATTTTTGTTCCGTTTTGTGACTATGGACGAGACCTGGATCCACCATTTTGATCCTGAAACGAAACAACAATCGATGACTTGAAGCAAGCCCTCACCGACGCCAAAGAAATTCAAAGTTTCAAGTTCGGCGGGAAAGGTTATGGCATATGTTTTTGGGACGCTCAAGGCATAATTATGGTGGAATATTTGGAAAAGGAGCCACTATTACGGGCTCTACTACGCAGACCAAATAAGAAGATTACGGAGGCCATTAAGGAAAAAGACGCGGCAAACTGCGAGCTGGAGTGCTGTTTCACCAAGACAACGCACCGGCTCACAAAGCCGCAGTTGCGATGACTGCCATTCAAGAAACGGGATACGAACTGCTCGAACACCCTCCCTATTCGCCAGATCTAGCTCCTAGTGATTTCTACCTCTTTCCTCGGCTCAAGGAACGCCTCCGAGGCAAGAAATTCGAAGACGATAGCGAAGTAATGGCCGCTGTTGAAGCGTTTTGTGAGGATCAAGACAAAGAATTTTTTTCAAAGGGAATCCTGGGTTTAGAAAAAAGATGGACTAAATGTATTGATTTGTTAGGAGACTATGTAGAAAAATAAATTATTATTTTAACTTTAATTACCGTGTTTTATTTTCATTATCATTACTTTTGGATCACCCCTCGTACTTGCTGTAAAAAATCCCTCGGAAAGGTTCTTATTCATTCATAATTAATTCAAAATCAAGAAGACTGAACATAATGCTGTTTTCTGTTTGTATATCTGCGCAGGCGAGCCCTAGGGCTGGAGTCTCAATTGATCTACCATGGTAAAGTCTCCCTGAATCATATGAAAAATCCAACATCTTTATGTTAGTCTACCTATTAAAGTATTGGTCTACTAAAAACTCATCAATTAAACATGTGCGACAATTGCAAAAATATGTGATGTAGCTTTTAATAATATGTTATGACCGATATGTTAATCAGAATTATAACTTTGAACTTAGTATAATTTCGAAAAACAACATATAGTTGTCAATCAAAATATCTTATATTACTATCGATATGTAGACGACATAATTATTTGCTGGACTGGCACAAGGAGACAACTGGATGTTTTCCTTAATAAAATAAATAGAGTCCACGATAAAATTAAATTTAAACTTGAATTGGAACAAGATTGTTCCCTTAATTTCCTCGACTTAACAATAACAAGAAAAGATTCGTCACATGTTTTCCAAATTTATCGAAAGCCAACTCATACCGACACGGTCATCCCCGCGTCATCGTGTCATCCGTGGCAACATAAATTAGCCGCTTTTTATTGTTATATTAATCGTTTGTTCACTGTCCCATTAAGTAAAGAAAATTATTTAAAAGAGCTTAATGTAATTTATCAAATAGCGGTCTCTAACGGTTTTCAAAAATCTCATTAACAATTTAATTAAAAAGAAACAAAAGCATGTTGTTCGCAACTCTGTACGCGGTTCAATCTCAAAGTGTTCGTCGATATGTGAGCAGTTTGACCTACTTAGCCCCATATCTGAAAAAGTAGCTAATACTCTTCGACAAAGCGGCGTTTATGTGGCGTTCAAAACAAACAATTCTCTTAGGAATATCTGTAATAATAAAGATAAGTTAGACATTCGTCAAAAGTCGGTGTTTACAAACTTGTTTGTGACGAATGCCACGCCGTTTACGTGGGTCAGACTGGTCGCAACTTCGAGACACGTTATAAAGAGCATTTAGCCGCGTACAGGAATTGCAATCCGATAAATCCCATTTTGCTAAACATCTTTTGGACACTGACACAACCTAGCCAACGACCACTCCTTTAAAGTCTTACATACATGTAATAAAGGGCTGCGACTGTGTGCTGGAACAGTTAGAGATATTAAAAATAATAATAGTAATATTGCACTGCTGAATGAACAAACAAACGTTTCTAACTCACCTCTTAAATATCTTTAAGCCTGCTCTCTAATAACAGGACAGTATTATCGCATGACGCAGTCGCTCGCTACTTAGGTAGGGAGCCGTTGCGTCAGCGGGCTGTATAAATGGCAGTTGTGTTTGGCTCGCCGCTCACTTAGCGGTCAGCCACCGCAGAGTCTACATCGCCTGAGGATGCCTCGTGTAGAGGCGAAACACGTGTCGTATTGTCATCGGTGGTGTGTCTTTCCTAGTGTAGTGGTGTTGGGAGTAGTGGTGCTGGGATTAGTGGTGACGGGGATAGTGCACGCAATTGAGGGAGGGCGGGAGGTGCTCTTCAAACTAGGTAAGACACATCATTTTATTTTATTAAGCGGATGTTTGCAAAGTAAATATTTACAACTTTAATATAATGGATTTCCGCAAAGTAACGCCTGATTCTATTAATTATATAAATAAATGTGTGAGTCGCCACACATACATACTTGCTAATCCGGCTTCCACTGTCACTAAAAATTCACTAATAATTTTTTCGCACTTGCCACTGCGAGATTGTAAGGAATACAATAAAACGTTGAGCACTGATGGACTAATTTATACACCCAAATTATAAAGATGTGATCATATACGTGTGCATGGATTTGAAATTAATGTTCAATAATTGTTATTCTAGGCTGAATAGACTTTATGATTACAATACATAGAGCCTATTCACATTTGATATTTAATTTTTCAATTTTAGTATATATGCTGCCTAATATTCCCAGTAAAGAGTCGCTTCACAAATCGCCTCAACAAGCCGCATCGCTAGCCCATTTACACAGGTGACTAAAATCGCATGCGACTCGGTCATTTCCTTCGAAAATGTTGATTAGAATAATTGTTCGTGCCGGAATTAAAATAGTTATTCAATTATTCAAAAATTGCTTGAAGAACATAGAGAGAAGAAGAAACAAAAGGAAAGAAGAAAATGTAAATTTTGGTTACGTGGATGGATTTCTCGACGTAAGGTCTTGGGTGCTTCGGATACTTTACTGGTGGAATGGAGCTTAGAAGCTCCTGATTATTTTAGAAAACGATATATATGATTTTTAATCAAATTTAGTAATTTATTTATAACAACAACGTAATTTTAAGTCTACTGATAATATTTGATAAATTTTGAAGTCCAAATCATACCAACGCTAATGGTGCGTTCAATGGCATTCATGAACGATTTTGTTCATGGATGGTGTTACACATCGACAATAATCGGTCGCTCAATGTTACCTACTATGCTATTGTAACTTTATAATGTTATTTTATAACTTGAGATATTTTACTGCAGTGTTCGTATTACATACCTTACATGGTACAAAATAAAACCGTTTGTGAAAAACACTTTTATTTTTAAATTTGAATGGGATGAATTGTAAAGTAACTAGTATTTTTGTCGTTTATAGGTCTTTTGTTTTCCCCAAGCATTATGGCAAATATGTAATAATAGAGGTCGTCGTTTGGTTGAATTGTCACTTAATACTGCCGAGGTACTAATTTACAAGCTAGAAAAGAAAGTTATTCACAAGATAGGTGAGTTAATAATACAGACAGTTGATCTTTATCTATTAATATGAATGGTTACAATGATTTTATCTATTTAAAATCAATATATTGAATGTTGTTATTTTTTAAAGTTCAACAAATCGGATAATAACAATGTTTCAGAGATAAAAGTAGCACATCAGGTTTAAAGCGGGAAAGGGCGAGCTCTTTGTATACGGCAGTAGAAGTGGAACCTAAGAATATTCGGCGAAATTCTATTGAAACACGATGCCCAATATTGCCATTCCCACATTCTGTTCAAAGGTAGGTAACTTACACATTTCTTTTCTTTAGTTTTGAGAGTATTTTTAAGTTTAGTTTTTCAATAGAATATTGTTGTTTCAGTAAACAACAACTATTCAATCAGTCTCCAGTACTTAATTTAATTTAATTATAACAAATCATTTACTAAAATCTTGTATAATGTATTCTGCTAGAATACCTACATTGCTTAATCTTTTAGCTTTTTTTTAGATACTGTTTTACATAACTATGTTGAAGCTCTTGGCATAAATATTTTCTGTATTTGCTAAATATTTTTCATTTTACTATAATAATTATTATGAAAATACGTACTTATAATATAATTATGAAAAAGGAGAATTAAAGACTGCTTTGATCTTATATGAGTATTTTTATTTCTGTCACCTACCCTACACCCTAACAATTTAACTATTGGTTCATGTTTCCCAGTCGTGCATAAAGCCATCCACTATGTACTCTCAAAAGTGCGTTCTCGGATCTCACGAAAAACTTTTTTCACCATGTGCCACCCACGCACCGTATGCGTTTGGTGTATTTTTTCGTATTTATCAACAATATTTATTTAAAAAAATCTAAATACATCATTAGTAATCCATTTCCTACCATAAAACATAATAAAAACTGGTGGCACCTGGTAACAACTTTAAAAAGGTGGCATCGAATGGGTTAAGAATGACTACAGATTAGTTTTATACTCTACTACATAAGGTTACTCCGCTTATACAAAATGTGATACCAATATGCGTGAAGCGCTTTCTCCGAAAATTAAATTAGAAATAACCCTGAAGTTCTTGGCTACCGGTGATAACTACTCAACTCTTGCAGAGTCATTTAGAGTTCCAGAATGCATGATTTCCCTATTTTTGAAGGATGTTTTGGATGCTTTATATAATGTTGTGCAGGATTTCATTATGGTAAGTGAAACTCGTAATTGATTTCTAAACAGTTTATTTATAAATTTTGCAAAGTATTTTCATCTAAGCATGATCTAACACCTTGAGATAAAATTTCGTATTATTGTCCTGTATTTTCTTGTGTTAATAAACAGCTGGCAAAATAGTCTTCTTCATCATCGAGGTGGTTTGCAGAAGTGGAAGCTTCGAGAGTCGAAGTATTGCGTTGGTTTCGAAAAGTGGAAGCTTGGTTTCGAGAAGTGGTAGTTTCGGCTTCAGGAATCGAAGTATAGCGTGTATACTCTGAGAGTGAGCTCGTAGGTCTAGAAATTGGAAGATGTTGTGCATTTAAGATTTTCAGTCTTTCTTGTGACAAATAATTATTGATTAAAGTTTGACAATTAATAGCATTTGCTAATGACAAACTACGTAATTGGCTTGCCACATGTAGTTCAAATGTATCAAATTCATCTTGACGGATATTTTGAGCCAACTTTTCTAATCTACTGACTGCTTGTAAAACAGGTGGGTTCATGTAGGTGGGTCCATTCTTCGGGCACGCTCCGCTTTTTTCTTTGAAGACAATTTTTTTCCTTTTGTACATGCTCAGTGTTAGATTCTTGTCACAATTCATCAAAATATGAAGACGCATCGCTGTTTGTGTTCACCGCTGAATCTTCGCTTTCTTTTGCCTGTAATCAAAGACTAACATAAGTTTATTTGTTTTAGGTGCCATCCAGAAGAGATCAATGGATGAATATACAGAAAGATTTATTAAAGTTCGCTGGCAATTTCCTTTTTGCTGTGGGGCTATTGACGGGAAACACGTCTTTATACAAAATCCACCACATGGAGCTTCAAACTATTATAATTACAAACACACTTATAGTGTGGTGTTGTTTGATATAGTGGATGCACATTACCGTTTCATACATATATATAGATGTCGGAACTAATGGACGCATGAATGATTCGCATATTTGAAAAAACACAAAGTTCTGCAGTGCTCTTGAAAGTAATAGTTTTGAACTACCTAATAAAGCCGTTTTCGTTGGTGATGACGCTTTTTCTTTGGCAAGCAACCTAATGAAATTCTATTCAAGACATGAAGGTTTGGAACACAAACAAAAAATCTTTAATTACAGACTATCAAGAGCACGCCGAATCGTAGAGAATGCCTTTGGCATAATGACTTCCCGATTCATACAGAAAACAGTATACAGAAGTATACAGAAAACCTATATCTGTTTCATTGGATAAAAATAATTCTATTATTAAAGCGACCTGTGCGCTGCATAACTGGCTTCGGACTACTTGCATATACATGAATACTCCCGAATCATTGACGAAGAGGACTTCAGTTCAGGAACAATCAGAGAGGGAAGTTGGAGAAGCATTCCCGCGGAAGGAGTAGTCGAAATAACGACACCGTTGTCTTCTAACAACTATTCACTGACTATTTTGTCGGACCTTGAAAAGTTCCATGGCAAGATAGAATGATTGTGTAAATGTTGTACGTTTAATTATAAAAATGGCCCTGTTTACATGATATTATAAAACACAAACAAGAATACTTATTTAATAAATAATAATAATACTTACTGTACAGCTTCACACTTTCAAAAATCTTCACCAATACTAAATGTGTTCATTAGAAATGAAACTCCAAATGTATGGTGGAAGTAGTGCATGTATTAGCTAAAGAATTCAAAAATCTTAAACCTACTTATTAGTCCGGCAGGACACTCTCTACATCGTGATTTAATTTTACATTACAAAGGAGTCAGTCGTTTTTGGGCCCACTAGAAATTTTAACGACCCTTAATGGTATTACATACAAAAAAAAAGTTACCAATTTATTATAATAAATGGCCTATACATTTTATGAATATCTAAACGGAATCAAGAAATCTAAAAAAAATGAGTGGTTTTGATATTCCGTGTTCTGGTTAATGTAACATGGGGAAAAATGCGTGTAATGTATCATTTTTGCAGTTTCTATTAAAAGAAAAATGTATTTTTTACCAAGATAACTTATTATATACATATTATATTTGTACTTATTTGTATATTATATATTTATTACTAAAAAGGGATACCACTGAGATTTTTATCCTATTTCTAAAAGTGTTAGCTTATATCATATAACATGGTTTAAAGACACCGTGGAACGAAACGCTATTTTGTCATTGACTTCCGTGCTTAAAACCGACGGCCATATTATCATAATATAAGCATCATACATATCTATGTCTGTGCCGGCGGCCGGGTATTACTTTACGGCATTGACATTCGTCAGGCTGCTGTTTTTGTACTTACTTACTTATCTGGAAGATCAGCATACACTGAAAACAATTAAATAATATTTGTGGATTCAACCAACGCACTGCGAAGACAATAACTAGCCGAGACAGGAGCAGATGTGCGCCAACTTTTATATTTGTGGATTTCAAGAGGTGAGTATCTTATCTTATGGAATGCGAAGAATTCAACTGTACAAAACCTACAATTGATTTAAAGTTTCAAACTTTATAGAAATATATCTTATTTTTGTCACTCTCGAAGTTCTAGTCCAAAATATTATACTACGGAAACGAAAACTACTAAGTTTCGTTTATAATGTATTACATTTTATTTTATTTTACTGAATATTGAGATATGGTACGATTTTTAGAAATAAAAATAAACGACCCACACCCACAGACCTTAACGATCTATACATGTTTTAGTACTTAATTATTTTAAGTTTGTAAAATACTAATAAATATCCTTCATATTACTAACAAATTAATATGTCAATGTCTAATCAATGCAACAAGTGTTGGATTATATTATACAGGTTAGCCAAATATTCCACATTATGTATTTAATTCGCCAATGACATTCGAAAATGAAAACTGACGAGTTTAATTAAAAATATATGTGAGTGTATAATACAAGTTTACTTTTGCTCCTAGAATTTTGGAAAATCTATAATTTATGTTGAATTACCTAAAACATATGACAAACACAATTCTTATTAGTATGTTAAAAGTGTCAAAGTATTGAAGTGTTATGTTATTGGTAAAATCTAATTTAATTAATAAAGAAAATAAAATCACACAAAATATATACAAATCTATGTTAAAAGTGTCTGTCAGAGTAACTATATCCACAACCGTTACATCCTATCAAAAGCCCATTGCTGAACATAGACCTCCCCTCAGATTTCCTCAAAGGAGAATACTTGCTATAGTTGCCATGCTTAGTAGACGAGTCGGCAACCACAGTTTTTTATTGGTAGTTGTTAATAGAAGACGCTGTTAAATTCAGAAGGAATGTACACATTCCTTCTGAATTTAATATTTATAGATATAGATAACATAAAAATAAATGGATGTTATTAGGAATACATATTAGTGTTAATATTTAATTAAATACATCTACTATTTACGAGGGTGATCCAAAAGTAATGATAATGAAAATAAAACACGGTAATTAAAGTTAAAATAATAATTTATTTTTCTACATAGTCTCCTAACAAATCAATACATTTAGTCCATCTTTTTCTAAACCCAGGATTCCCTTTGAAAAATTCTTTGTCTTGATCCTCACAAAACGCTTCAACAGCGGCCATTACTTCGCTATCGTCTTCGAATTTCTTGCCTCGGAGGCGTTCCGATGAGCCGAGGAAAGAGGTAGAAATCACTAGGAGCTAGATCTGGCGAATAGGGAGGGTGTTCGAGCAGTTCGAATCCTGTTTCTTGAATGGCAGCCATCAACTGCGGCTTTGTGAGCCGGTGTTGTCTTGGTGAAACAGCACTCCAGCTCGCAGTTTGCCGCCTCTTTTTTCTAATGGCCTCCCGTAATCTTATTATTTGGTCTGCGTAGTAAGAGCCCGTAATAGTGGCCCCTTTTCCAAATATTCCACCATAATTATGCCTTGAGCGTCCCAAAAACAGATGCCATAACCTTTCCCGCCGAACTTGAAACTATTTAGCAGGGATGGTAGATATGATAAGGATATAGAACGACGAGAACAAGAAAAAAGGCACGTATGTCAATTCACAATGCTGTGCTAGTCCCTACTTTAATGTATGGTAGTGAAAATTGGGTATGGCAGAAGAAACACGAGAATAGAATAAATGCTGTAGAAATGCGGTCATTAAGGAATATGTTAGGGCTGAATCTGAATGATAGAGTGAGAAATTGTGTGATGAGAGAAGTGTGGTTTGCAAGATGATGTTGTGATAAGGGTTAAGAAAGGAATGATTCGGTGGTTTGGTCATGTAGAAAGAATGAATGAGGAAAGAGTGACAAAGCAAATTTATGTTGCAGAGGTGAACGGCAGAGTCGGGAAGGGACGCCCTAGGCGACAGTTTATCGACCAAATTGGCGATATATTGAAAATGTGAAAAATTAAGAGTACCCTTAACTGACGAGCGTATATGCGTAGGTATATGGACGTGGAGGAGGCGAGAGAGCAACTGTATGACTTGGCACTCGCAAACCATTACAAAAGTATCACACATTGCAAAACGGCAT
>JAGSMP010002204.1:0-29288 GCA_029286625.1 Parnassius orleans
TAGATATGATAAGGATATAGAACGACGAGAACAAGAAAAAAGGCACGTATGTCAATTCACAATGCTGTGCTAGTCCCTACTTTAATGTATGGTAGTGAAAATTGGGTATGGCAGAAGAAACACGAGAATAGAATAAATGCTGTAGAAATGCGGTCATTAAGGAATATGTTAGGGCTGAATCTGAATGATAGAGTGAGAAATTGTGTGATGAGAGAAGTGTGGTTTGCAAGATGATGTTGTGATAAGGGTTAAGAAAGGAATGATTCGGTGGTTTGGTCATGTAGAAAGAATGAATGAGGAAAGAGTGACAAAGCAAATTTATGTTGCAGAGGTGAACGGCAGAGTCGGGAAGGGACGCCCTAGGCGACAGTTTATCGACCAAATTGGCGATATATTGAAAATGTGAAAAATTAAGAGTACCCTTAACTGACGAGCGTATATGCGTAGGTATATGGACGTGGAGGAGGCGAGAGAGCAACTGTATGACTTGGCACTCGCAAACCATTACAAAAGTATCACACATTGCAAAAACGGCATCACACAAATTGTAACAGTAATTTAGTAGTCCGATACTCAAAGCGTGAGCAGGGAGTTCATGGCCCCCTTCTCAATCTATGAGAAGTCACTTGAACTGTGAACCGGACGTCTGTAACCCTCTCATCCACATTACAGAAATCGTACAATATTCCTTGGACTGGGTGTGCGAGGCCCTTTCGAGTATATCAATTTTTTTGAACGTGAAACAAAACACGTGATTTGCATACGAACGACTTTATCACAAAGAGGATAAGAGATTTACTTACACGCATGCGCCTGAACTTGGAACATGTTCGTGTTCGACACATTACCTGTTGCCGTTAGAATATCGAGGTAAGTAGTTACAATATTATATTTTTATCATTATATATAAGGTCGGGGAAAAATTTCCTTCGTATTTTATATACAAATTCAAGACATTTTTTTTTCAGTTTAATTATATTTATTTATAAATATACGCCATTTTGTTCGATAACTCGTTGCCATCTTGGAGGTAGTGACATAATCTCGTTGCTATAAAAATCTTAAGATTTTTTATCAAAACAATGCGACAAATAGTTTTGACAGTCTAGTAGATAGTCTAGTAGCGCAGGGGATGGGACTACCTCCCATCCCCTGCGCTACTAGACTATCTACTATTATTGAATAACACATATTTTTAGACTTAACATTAACCGTTATAATTTTTTTTTGTTTTTTTTTTTGTTTTTTTTTTAATTTGATAATAAAGTAAGTGTTATTGGTAACACAAATTGATTTATTAAATTATATTATGAGCTTCTGAGCTTCTGAAAGTGGGTGGAATACCGGTACTACACCGGAGGTGTGGAGCAAAATTGCGGTGGCTTTGTTCTTGAAGAAAGGAGACAACGCTCTTTTGAAGAACTACAGACCGATTTCCCTTCTGAGCCGCGTCTACGTGCTATTTCCGACAGTCATTACGAATCATCTCGCATGCAGACTCGACGACTTCCAGCCTCCCGAACAAGCCGGTTTCCGAAAAGGCTTTAGTACTATAGACCACATACATACCTTCGGCAAATTGTACAGAAGACCGACGGTACAATCTGCCACTTTGCCTGCGTATGTGGATTATGAAAGCCTTTGATTCCGTCGAAATTGGCGGTGCTGCAGTCCTTCAGCGGTGCCAAGTGGACTGTCGGTATATCGAGGTGCTGAAGTGTTTGCACAGTAGGGCTACGATGGCTATCCGAGTACAGAACCAGAGTACGAAACCTATCCAACTGCAGAGAGGTGTAAGACAGGGTGACGTAATATCCCCGAAACTCTTCACCACTGCATTGGAAGATGTTTTCAAGCTACTGGACTGGAAAGGATACGGTATTAACATCAATGGCGAGTACATCACTCACCTTCGATTTGCCGACGATATAGTCCTTATGGTAGAATCGCTGGGGACCTAAGCACTATGCTCAATGACCTCAATAGTGTCTCCCAACGGATAGGTCTCAAGATGAACATGGACAAAACAAAAATCATGTTTAATGTCCATGTCACACCTATGCCGGTAGTTGTTGGGAGCACTAAGCTCGAAGTTGTTGACGAATATGTTTACCTGGGACAAATAGTCCGACTAGGTAAGTCCAACTTCGACCGAGAGGTCAATCGAGGGATTCAACTCGGCTGGGCAGCGTTCGGGAGATTACGACCCATCTTCTCGTCAGGCATACCTCAAAACCTCAAAACTAAATTGTACAACCAGTGCGTGTTGCCAGTGATGACATACGGAACTGAGACGTGGTCCTTCACTGCTGGCCGTATGAGGAAGCTCAATGTCGCTCAGCGAGCTATGGAGAGGGCTATGCTCGGGGTTTCTCTGCGTGATAAACTTAGAAATGAGTATATCATCCGTAGAACCAGAGTAACCGACATAGCCCAAAGGATTAGTAAGCTGAAGTGGCAATGGGCCGGCCATATAGCTCGAAGAACCGACAACCGATGGGAAGAAAGGTTCTCGAGTGGCAGCCTCATACCGGCAGGCGAAGTGTAGGGCATCCCCCCACTAGATGGAGTGACGACCTGGTAAGACATGCAGGAAGCCAATGGATGCAGGTGGCTCGGGACCGTGCTTTGTGGCATTCCGTGGGGGAGGCCTATGTTCAGCAGTGGACTTGTGAAGGGCTGTAATGATGATGATGATGATGAAATTCTGAGGTTGGGGCTTTAATTCTTTAGCTATACAATGTCGTAGCATCGACCTCAGAAGCGATATATTACTATTTTGTGAAAATTATTTTATTCTTTTAGTAAAAAAATTAAAATTGGTGGCATCAGGAATTAACCACGAGTTTCTCACTTACTATGGAAATTACGTTGAGTGCTTACTCACTGAGCTCTTAGTTTTATAATAAAACTAGTTCTATTTCTTTTTTAACTTACTTTTACTTTGTTCTTGATTTCGACGAGGTAAATCTCATGCTTGATTGATGACTTGACTTGAGGCTACGAGCTTTAGAAATACTTTTGGAAACCCTCGTGGCGTGATTACATAAAAGACCTATACTATACTTATTTTATTTTAAACAAAATACCTTATAAACATTTGAAGAAATAAAAATGTACTTACCTCGTGAATAAAATTTAGTCTTCATTAAAATTTGCTAATGAAAATCTTTGACAAAAAATTCTTAATTAACGTGATATTTCGTCTTATTTCAATATTTTACTATTTAAATTGAGACAGGAAATCGAGTGTAATTTTGCGTCAATGTCAATGCAAAAATGGTAATTTTTTTTATTTTATTTTTTATTTACATTTTCATAAGCATAATTGTTATTGTTATGTAATTTTTGTATATTTTGACACTGGAAGAGTCGCCTGACGTTTACAGCTCAGGTTTTCCTATTGTAATCGTCAGCTGAAATACTGCTGTGTAGAATAAGTAAAGATTTTCTATTTATTGTTTAAGCACTTTGTATGGTGTGCAAATAAATACATATATGTTATTATTATATTATTATTATAAATATTAGTAGCACGTTTTTGTTCATAATTATTGTTATGTATGAAGTAATATAAGAAAGATTTTAACTTATGATAAAAGTCATATTTTTAGATCTAAAATATGTAATATCCTAGCCACGTAAAAAAACCTATTTATTACTTGCATACTCGCTTTTTGCAGCTTCAAACCAAAAGTGAAAATGATAAATGAGTTTAGATTCTGATTAAATTAATACATACTATTAAATTTAGATGATTTATTTTGATTTAATTATTTATTTGTTCAGACAACGTGACTAACTATGTTAGTACTTAAACACTAATAGGGATTTAGTCCTCAGTATGAGGACTTTCCTATCAGAGGACAATCCATCTTCCCTGTTATGATGCGCAGAATTTTGTTGCTGCTCCCACGGACTCTGGTTAATAGCTTTAAATAACATATTTTATGTAGATTTGCTGTCTTCTATCCTTCTAAGCGAAACGCAGCAGTGGGTTTAGTGCTGGCGACAATATGGTAATATGGTTGTACCAACCCTGACGACTCCTAGCCCGAAAAAGACCCCAGCGCCTAGTAAAGTGTTTACAATACTTTCATTCTTACAATTTACGCCGCAATGTTCGAGTAGGTAAGTAAGGGATATAATATAGGTTAAAAGTCATCGAGAAACGTAAATTTAATGGAAATTGTGCAAAACTATTATTAACTAGCTGTTCCCCGCGACTTCGCCCGCGTTTAATTTATTACGATTGGGTTTTATGCGTTTTAATTTTTTTGTGCGGAACCCTCATTCTTTTTCTAAAATAAAAGTTACTCGTTATAATATTAGCTATCTGACAGTGAAAGTCTTGTCTAAATCTATCCAGCCGTTTTGGAGATTGGCTGGAACAAACAGACAGAAAGACAGAGAGAAAAAAAAATTAAAATGGTGTTTTTGTTATAAGTACCGTATATACTTTCATATGCATATAATAAAAAGATTGATATTTCTTATTTTGATACTACAAACAGACACTTCAATTTTATTTATTTGTATAGATAACAAATAATGTATAGATAACAAATAATATAACAAAATGTTCATTCAGTACTACTTTATTTCCCGAAGGCGTCTTTAACACGAAAATGCGTAGCTTGGGAAATCATTCCAAATATACCTGGATAACGATACATTTTCAAATTAGGTGACATGTCAGACTAAAATGATGTAGTACATAATGATACATAAGGAAAAAAGTTATAATATAAAAGGGTACATAGGAAATAATTTTTAATTATATATTTAGACTAGCTGTTCCCCGCGATTTCGCCCGCGTTTTATTAACTACGATTAGATTTCATGGGTTTTTAATTTTTTTTGCGCGGAACCCTAATTATTTTCCTAAAATAAAAGTAGCCTAAGTTACTCCTTCTAACATCATCTATCTGCCAGTGACCGTCAAAATTGGTACAGCCATTTCGGAGATTAGCCGGAACAAACAGACAGACAGACCCACAAAATTTTAAAAAATTGTGTTTTTGTTATAAGTGTCGTATATATTTTCATATTTATTTAGTTAAAATCTGTTATTTTGACATTACAAACATACACTTCAATTTTATTTATTTGTATACTGTATATTATTGTGTATGCCATGTGGCTAGATACAAAAGGGCTTATAAAATATTATAAACACCTTTGTTAACATCTTCTGCTGCGTTCGCAAATAAAGATTTGATTTTAATTGAAAAAATCCTTACAAAATCAAGTATTGGTAATATATATATTATAACTCTTAGCTTACTAGATTTATGTCCAAATTCATTTTAAAAATACAAAAAGCCTTTTTTTTCTTTCAGACTATTAATTTAATACATGTGTTTTGAATACATGTGTTTTAATGTGGGAGAGCCACGCTGCAGCTATATTATGATTGTAGCACGAATGGATCGGCTCGACCGGGAAAGAACCACACTCTCACAGAATACCAGCGTAAAATAGCAGCTTAATGCTGTTGTTGTGTTCATGTCATCGTCATCGTTATCATCGCCATTGTCATAGTTATTGTCATCGTCATCGTCGTCGACATCGTCATCATAATCGTCGTCATCGTCATCGTCATCTTCATCTTCATCTTAATGATCCTCATCGTATTTCTCACCGTTGTCAACTTCGCCATCGTCATCGTTTTCATCGCAATCGTCATCGTCATTGTCATCGTCATCGTCATCATCATAATTTTTATCAAAATAATTATCATTACCATCATCATAATCATCATCATGGGGACCGCCTTGCATATAGAGAACTAAAGGAAAATTTCGATACATCTCGTGACGTATTCCCTCGCTTAAAAACAAGAGTGTGAGTGTTGTGTGTATTTCATTATGTGTTGCCAGAGACTAGCTATGGAAAGAGTTATTCTTGGAATATATTTGAATATCCGTTACCGTAGTAACCATAGCAACTAACTTACAATATTTTTTCATAAAACTGATTTTTAAATACTCGTAAAATACTTTATAGTACACGGTGACTTAAAACCACGTTTAAGTCACGATCATGCATGACTTAACTCGCCGATTATTGGATGTTTTACTTAAGTCACGTATAAAATTATAAAATTTTATAATTTTTAAAGAATATAAACATTTATTGAAACATAATATGTAATAAATATAGAAAAATAGACATGTCGTGGCGGAAGCCTCGGGGTTGTTTTTTGGTGAAGCAGCACCACTGTCCCCATTTGACAAGGGCTCAGTTGTGCTGCCGCGTATTGGCTCCATTATAACCAAAAGGTCTAATCACACACTTATAATTTTATTCCACACTTCTTATTATAAACTTATTAAAATTCTCACAAAGTTTTATAAGGAAAATAGAACCTACACCGACGAGCGCAGGAACTTAAATGGCCTTATTCCAGCGTTCATTTATTAAGGAAGCCAAAATAATAACCTAGAAGCGCTCTGATTGCTCGACGATTTGATTGGTCAATATTTCACCAAAACCAAACAAAACCTTTTTATTGAATTAGTTACGTTACATATGTAATTTAAATAACAATGATTAATAATCAAATTGACAATTATTTATTTTTCCAATTTAAAACAATATGTGAATTAAATTTGATAATTGAATAAACGGTTGTTTTAATGGAGTAACTTGTCAATAAAGAGATTTATAAACCAAAAGTATTTTATAGAACTAACTAGTTACATATTACGTTTCCGATAAATTGCTGTTATTTAATTGTAATATTCTTCACTCACTCAACAAGCGTGGCAACTATGGCAATATAACCCGCATAAATAAAGTTATGAAGAGACGGCCCCCAGTCCCCGGCGGTACCGCTATTCCTGGCTACGGTGGCGACCATGGTAACGGTGGGGCAGGGTTTACTAAGAATCTCCGGTAGAGGTTCGGTTGCCACCTAAGACGACTCGACCTGGCAACATATAACGCACGCACCCTGACGACTGACGACAATATCCTGGAGCTGGAATAAGAGATAGACAAGTTGCGCTGGAATATTACAGGATTATCCGAGGTCCGAAGAGAGGGGGAGGACATGGTAATCCTCGAATCCGGCAACTTGTTCTATCACCGGAAGGGCGACAATCTGTCCCAAGGAAGTGTCAGATTTATCGTTCAAAAGTCTCTCGTTAACAACGTTGTAAAGATTGAAACTGTGTCGACGAGGATTACGTACCCTATACTCAGAATCACCAAACGGTATTCGCTGAAGGTCATACAGGTCTACGCACCAACCTCGGCACATCCCGATGAGGAGGTGGAGGAAAAGTATGAGGATATATCTAGAGCCATGCATTCCTCCAAAACCCACTATACTGTGTTAATGGGAGATTTCAACGCAAAACTAGGCACAAGAGAGAACGGTGAGCTGAAGGTAGGGAAATTTGGAATAGCGAATCGGAACCTAAGGGGCCAGCAGCTGGCAGACTTCATGGTGAAAGAGAGACTCTTTATGATAAACTCTTTCTGCCAGAAGCAGATACACAGGAAGTGGACCTGGTCGATCCCCGACGGTTCGACAAAAAATGAGATTGACTTTATTATGACGACCATACGACAACTGCTCAGTGATGACTCAGTGATCGCGAGGGTGAAAACCGGCAACGCTCACCGAATGGTGAGAGGCACACTGAACCTAAAAGTTAAGTTGAAGAGATCTCGTCTAATGAAGTCAACGCTCCGTCCCCCTCGTGCTCTAATCCAAAGTCCCGAAACCTTTCAGCTCAAGTTGCAAAATCATTTTCAGTGTCTAGAAGATTGCAATTCAGTGGACTATATGAATGACAAGCTCGTTGCAACTGTCCTTGCGTTCGGAGCTAAGTTCTGCAAGACCCCACAGAAGAACACAAAAACCCTCCGATCACACTCTTACGTGGACGTTATCGAGGACACTCGATAAGTTTTAAGATATACAAAAAGTATTCTAGATACTATTAATATTTATTTTACATCTTTTAAAAATATTCTCCATCATGCTCTATACAAAGTTCCATTCGCCTAAACCAACTCTGAAAACATTTTTGCAAGTCTTGATCTGACAGGTCGGAAATCGCTTCTTCGTAGGCAGCCACGACTTCTTCGGCGCTTGAAAAAAACTTGCCTTTTATTTTTTCTTTGACTCTTGGGAACAAAATGAAATCACAAGGAGGAAGTTAGGGTGGGTGACTTAGAGTTTCATCACCAGATTCCTCAATAAATGCTTTTGTTCTAAGGAAGTTATGTGAAAAGCCGTTATCGTGATGCAGCATGATTCCCCAAATCCCAGTCTTTGGTCTTCTCTCCCGCACAGCTTGAAAAGCTTTGGGTAATGCAATTGTAGTATACATTTCAGAGTAGACTGACCTACAATTTTCTAGCATTGACGTTGAAAAATGTCCGCTTCGCGAAAAAAAACTAGCCACCATTTTTTTGCCGACGTTGCAAGGTCTTTGCAGTTTTGTCGGTAACTGTCCTTCTAAGTAGACCCATACCGATGATTGCCTTTTATTTTCCGGATCATATTGATAGATTCATGTCTCGTCACCAGGAACGATTTCTGAAACACGCCTAGATGCCCCGTTTTCAAAACGTAGACGCATTTCATGGCACCAATCCACACGAGTCTGTTTTTCGTTTTCGGAGAGCAAACGAGGGATCCATCGATAACAAAGCTTCCTCACTCCAAGATGTTGATGTAGGATGGTATGAATGCTCCCCGGACTAATGCCTACAATCTTTTTGATGTCCGTATATGTGATTCGTGGGTCTTCTCGCACCAACATTTCAGTAGTCGATACATTTTCTGCCGTTACTGCTGTTTGCAGGGCCCCGGTTCTTTGGTCATCTTTAAGATTAATTTTACCCCTTTTGAACTCAGCAAACCACCTAAAAATTGTTGGCGTGATGGAGCTGAGTCCCCTAATGCTGATTGTAACCGTTGTAAACTTAATTGTTCGGTTAAACCAAATTTAAAATCATAATATATCATAGCGCGCAAATGTTCACGGTTAAGATCCATCGTTTTAAATGAAAAGCGCGGGAAGCGTTGCAGGAAAATTAATAGAACTGGATTTTTTTTTAATATTGAGAAATTGGCTTATGGAGTACTATTTTTAAATAAATTTGCTTTTTAGAGACATATAACACGGGTGCGTTCCATTTTTAAATTTCGAGCATCTCAAAACTTATTAAGTGACCTACGTAATCTCATGGCCGTTAGACTTCAGCAGATTTGACAGCTTACAGGCAACTGAACATACAGATCAGCAAATGCATGCGGCGGGACTTACGAAACTTCAAACTCTTATTGAAGAAGCGATCGAGCGGACCCAGGGCTCCAAAGTCTTTGCTAGAGATCTGTCTGCCAGAAAGAGCCAACTGTCGAAGCTGAAGATCGAGTGTGGCAGCATCCTTTCCGGGATACCTGAGATTTTGAGTGAGATTGAGCTTCTGAAAGCGGGTGGAATACCGGTACTACACCGGAGGTGTGGAGCAGAATTGCGGTGGCTTTGTTCATGAAGAAAGGCGACAACGCTCTTTTGAAGAAATACAGACCGATTTCCCTTCTGAGCCGCGTCTATGTGCTGTTTTCGAGAGTCATAACGAATCGTCTTGCATGCTGACTCGACGACTTCCAGCCTCCCGAACAAGCCGGTTTCCGAAAAGGCTTTAGCAGAGTATGTTTACCTGGGACAAATAGTCCGACTAGGTAAGTCCAATTTTGACCGAGAGGTCTATCGACGGATTCAACCTGGCTGGGCAGCGTTCGGGAAATTACGGCACATCTTCTCGTAAAACATACGTCAAAACGTAAAAATGAGACTGTAAAACCAGTGCGTGTTGCCAGTGATGACCTATGGAACTGAGACGTGGTCCTTCACTGCTGGCCCCCACTAGATTGGGTGACGCCCTGATAAGACATGCATTTTTATACGTGGTAGAGCCATGCTGCAGCTATATTAGTAGTATAGTTGTAGTACGAATGGGTCGGCTCGACCGGGGAAGGACCACGCTCTCACAGAATACCAGCGTAAAATAGCAGCTTAACGCTGCTGTGTTTCGTATGGTGAGTGTAGAGAACCGGAGACCCTTTTTACTGGAAAAGAGGCATTCCATCTTAGTCCTCACGGGTGCCAACGCATCTGCATTTTGATTCTTTACTGAGGATAGATGTAGATGTCTATGGGTCACAGCAACCACTTACCATCAGGTGGACTGTGTGCTCGTTTGTCACCCTATCCTATAAAAAAAAAAAAAAAAAAAAGGAAGTCGATGGATGCAGGTGGGTCAGGACCGTGCTTTGTGGCATTCCTTTGGTGAGGCCTATGTTCAGCAGTGGACTTGTGAAGGGCTATAATGATAATGATGAAATCAAATAATAATGAATTTATTTAATAAATTAAATAGGTATCGATTTAATGATAGAGTTTATAATTCAAATTTTTGATGTCGCCAATGTCGCCACAGTCGTTTGGTTGACACCATTTGGTTTGGCTGTGGTAAAGCACTGGCATATTGTGGCGGTGCTGTCGTCGCGCCACAAGCGAAAATACATCAAAGCCTAAATTGTGCTATCATAGTTCGGAAGCAAAAGCAATATATATAGAAAAGCTCCTAACTACCACTTTGAGCGCTGGCCGCTCCCCGGGCAGAATACCTTGCCCGGCGGGAGATCTCCCCTTTTCCTTACCATGGCCACAGTGGCCACCAACCGACGTGATATGAACACACAATCGCAACATTCAACACTTCAAGCTTTCGTCATCGTCTTCAAGTACCCCTTTCATTCGCTCCCGAGCAGATACTGTCTGCTGTCTCCACATTCTGCAAGCCATCTAGATTTACAAAGGTTCATCGCAGCACTGGAAAAATAATGCTTCCTGTTTCTTCAAGCTACTCTCTGCGCTACAGTGTTCGGCATGGCTCTGAGCCTTACTGCTCGCCTCTGCTTCATGGCACTCTCACAGATTACTTGCCTTCTTCTCGGCTTACCGCAGACTACAAGGCAATTCCCTGGCACTCGCACATTCGTCGACATCTAGACTGCACTATCGACCTCCGTCTGAGCAGGGGGGTGATGTGGCGGCGCTGTTGTCGCGCCACAAGCGAACACCACAAGCGAAAAAATATAAAAGAACACAAAAAATATAAATTAATTCACAATAGAGAAAGATTAGTATAAGTAAAATTTTGTATGGGAATTTGAACAGCGCTCCGTGAGCGTATTTGGAACTAAAATTTAGAAGCACGAACATCTAACGCTGTGTTATGCATAGCTATCGTATGGTTTAAATAATCGTAAGACGCAAAATATGTGGATTTCGGCAGCACGAATCTAAAGATTTCTCATATTTACGCGAACACTACACATTTAAATAAAACTAGTTTTACGGATTTTATCGCATATATTAACTTATTTTATATTCCCGACGTTTTGAGTACTTTACAGCACCTATGGTCACGGGGGGACTGAGGTATTTGACGTCCCAATGTCAAAGTTAACCGCCGTTACCTCCAGATTAAAAATTATTAATTATAAAATTATTAAAATAAAAAGTATGAACTTACAGTATCTTGAAGTCTTGCAGTTGTATGCTTGGGTTGGGATTTAATTTTATTAATTATAGGATCCCAAGCAGATGGTAGCACCAGCCATCTTCTCTATTGAAATTAGGATGTTTTTGATTTCAATAGCCTCGCGAATCATCCTTGGAAGGAATCGGTGTTCTTTAGCGAGGATTTGTGGTCTATCAAATCTAATGTAGTGACAGGGCAATCCTGTACATGTTCACAGACTGCAGACTTCCCGGAGCATCGATTCTTCACATCAGCTATGTGTTCTTTAACGCGGGTTTTATTGATCTTTAGTTTGTCCTATATAAGAGACCACATTCACAATCAAGCTTGTACACTCCTGCATCTTGCAGAGGACATTACACTTAACTGATGGTAAAACTGACTAATCTTCTTCGGCGGCTTGAAGTATGTTTTAATAGAAGCACGCTTCAGGATGTAGCCAATCTTGTCAGTGACACCTCTGACATATGGCAGTACAGCAGGCACTCGCTCGACTGTGGCCGGCTTCACTCGTTCACTGTGACGTAGGCGCGGGACCCAAAGCTTATTGTCGTGCAAAACTTGCTTGACCTGTTGGAGCTCGGCGGCCAGGTGTTTACTGTCACAGTGTCCCTCGTGCTCTCTGAAACAAAGATTTACCCACGGTAGGTAACTGTGAAGGATGGTGATGAGTCACCGTTTAAATATCTATCTGTATGGGTCTCTTTTCTATACACAGTGTGGCTCAAGGTGTTATCAGGATTCCGAATTACTAACACATCTAGAAAAGCTAAAGAGTTGTTTGCCTCTAACTCCATTGTGAACTGAATTTTAAAATTTATGGAGTAAAGATGGCCGCCGAGCTATGACCACATGAGCAACCTGCTTTATGTTTTATAAGAAGTGATAGTAGTCTGTGTTAATAAGAGGTCGTCATATAAGAGGAATTCTTATAGAGATAGACTTAGTGCAGTGTAGTTCTTCTGTATGTAATTTGTTTATGCCCAGATTTAATTTTTATATTAATAATAACATAACAATGATTAATTTATTACTTTATTCATAATTTAAATTAAATATTTTAAAATTTCGTCCACAGCCAATTTCAAAAAGAAAAAATTAGCAAATATAAATAAAAAGGGTTATGTTAATATATATTATGAAATTTATGAATGGCAATAACTCCTGGAAATGAGGTAGTTGCTACTAAGTTATTTCTAATATAATTTTAATAGTTAATTGTGTAACATAATACATGATTGTAAACAATTATTTTTAAAGGTCCCGCTGGGTTTCTTACTAATCCTTTCCTGGACACAGGTATTTTCCGAACCAGTGGTAAATTAAACATGTATACTGAACAAGAAAAAATCCATTTCTATTTCTATTGAATCCAATTTTTTTCAAATTAATTTGTTTCTCTTTTGTGTTTCAGTTATATCTACATAGTTTGAATAATGTTTTGATTTGTTTTTGTTATTACGACTTTACATTTTAAGTGTTGTCTATTTTTACCGGTATTAATATTAAGTTCAAATAAAAAAGTACATCAAAAATTTCAATGATACATTTTATTAAAAATGTGTACAAAAGTTTCATTTTGACGAAGGTCAATGTCTCTGTCGAAACCTCTCTCCTTCTAATTATATAAATCCCTATCTTTCCTTATTATCATTCCTTTTATTCTCCTCACTCAAAAAAATTCTTCTAATGATCTAAGTGGTTTTCTTTTTGACTTGTTATGGGGTGGGTTGCCTGTGGAGGACAGTTAAAGATTTCGGCGGTGTGGTAGATTTTGAAGGTGTTGGGGATCTGATTAGTGTTAGGGATCTGGGTTTGGATGGAGGTATAAGTACTGGACCTTGCTGCAGCCAGGAGTGTTCCAGTCCTCATCATCTGAAAAGGTCAATTGAAAAACTTGAACTTTCTACATTACTTTCACAGCTATTTCCTTTTTATATTGTTGAAAGTATTTGAAAGTTAAAAGATGTAATGACTAATTTGAATTATAAGGACATTATTATTATTAGTTCTTTAATTTATCAAATAAAGAGGACTCATGATTACGCACTACTATTACTTACGTCATGAAATTATAATAATTATTTTTTATATTTAGTAATTGTAATAGTTAATATACAAGAGTAGTTGAAGACGTACCTATAGCAGGAATTTCAGACGGTAGAATTTGTTTGTGGCTTTGCAGGTATAGAACACTGTTTTATTAATTCCGTCAGATTATTCTACCTGTAAAATAATAAGATATTAGTCTTATTCTAAAGTTATTTATATTCATATACATTAATATCTTCTGAATAATATATTTTCATGGAGAAAGTACGAGTATGTGTTAATCATATTAGGATGTTAAAATTAAAGTTTGTACTGTGATTCTTACTAAAGTTCTATCTATGTTAAAGCGCCCTGTTCTCTAAGTATGTTAGAAATTTTTTTTCATATTAATTTAATTGTCGAAAAAATTTTGCCCACTTTCTTTTTAAATCACTCCACATCTTAAGCAAACCAAATTAAACGATAATGAACTCAAAACTCTTACAATATGAAATGAGCCATTCATCTCAAACTCTATGTAGGCGCTCTTGATTGAGGCTTAGAAAGGTTTTAGAAAAATAAGACTAGCACTTACTTTTCGCCACTTTTCTTCGCTGCGAGACTCCGATTCCTTGGCTGTTAAGCAAATCACATAGCTCCTTGCACTTTCTAATACACCACTGTCGTCATTGCGGCAAATTCTGTAGTTTCGATAAATCACCGTTCCTTGGAAATAAAAAAATATTCATTATTTAACAGAATAAATCAGTATCAATATACAATGAATATACAGACTAAAATATAATCAAAACTCTTGTTTCAATATAGTTACTTACTTTTCATGAACTCTACCATTATTGTAAACTGTGTGTGACTAGTTCTTGACAACATCATTATAAAATTTTGCAGAAATTAACTAAAACAAACACAAAACTACTAAAACAACACGAAGCGGAGCGAAGTCAAGTGTTTATCTTATGAAATCCGCGTTCGGAAATCACAATTCATAAGACGTGAAACAAGGTTTTATAAACATAAAAAATGTTTCTCCATATATAATTATATAAAGAGTGTTTTGTCAAATAACTGTTTTACATTAATTAACACACCATGATTAATAAGTTTCATAATGTTTTCTTATTTTTACGCACAACAAAAAACTCATAGAATACAATGACAGCAATTTATAAACGTATTCGTTTTCATTCGTTCGTTTTAATATTGAATTCTAAGGTTTGTTTACATATAGTTACACTACAGTATCGAGTACACGTTAATAAAATATAAGCGTTCGTGCTGCCGACGACTTTAGTCACAGTTTGGTAAAAGTTTTCGCATAGTTTACTCTATACGAATTCTTGACGCAATTGTTTATTATTCGTGCTCGAGGTACTGGATGTCATCTGCCGCCTGGGGACTGTCATCAGGGGACTATGGCCAATATCAGGGAGGCCCCTTGCCCTTCAATAGATCACAAGTAAATTCTAGTCAATGTAATATACGCACATCGGCGACGTAGACTTAACAATGCAAGATATCTAGTACTGCGAATCACAAATTCGCTAGTCAGGCGTGGCAATAACAGAAAAAATCCTCCATACTACGGCTGCGACTTGAACTTGCAACTTGAAGATAGCACGACTGTTTACGTGCTATCTTCAAGTTGTATTTTTTATTGTGTGTTTACTTCATCAGATAAAACAAATTATTCCACAATGGCTGAACAAAGAATTTTCGATAACTTCGAAATACAAATTTTATTCGTGATTGTTTCCACGGAAACTCTTCGAATTCTTGTTTATCTTGACAAACTTTACGAAATTATATTTTATGATTTTAATATTATTATTAAGGTAATAGTTCGATTGCGCTAATAATAATATTTTCTATTTTCAAATTACCAAATAATCTATAGTATTTGCTAGTAAATATACATTATATAGCTTACAAATTATAATGATTTTGTATATATATTATTACTAGACAATTCTTGGTGCAGGTACGTCACGCAAGTACGTCGGATTACAATTTTAAAATACAACAAATTTTGTCGGATGAAAGTACATACGAAATGTCAAAACAGAGCTGCAACTAATACGGTTAAAATAATTAACGATCTAATTAAGAAATACTACGAGAAATTTAATCTAGACGTTAATTGGCTACAATTAATAGTAATATTGCTTGAGAAAAATAAGCCACAATTTTCAGCATTATTTTCATAATTAAGACGGAGCTAGTCAACACCATGCTGAACAACAAGAGTGTTTTCTTTCTCATAATGAAGCTAGCAATCACTATTCTATAGAATAAGTGTGACTAAGGAACACACATCCCACCTAATGATGTCAATATCTATCTTTGATTAAGAGTCAACAGCTGGATGCGTTGTCACCCCTGAAGACAAAGATAGAATGACAGAAAGAAGAATTATTTATCGTCCACAAGTCTCTCGTTAACAACGTTGTAAAGATTGGAAGTGTGTCGGTGAGGGTTGCGTACCTTATACTCAGAATCACCAAACGGTATTCGCTGAAGGTCATACAGGTTTACGTACCAACCTCGGCACACCCCGATGAGGAGGTGGAGGAAATGTATGAAGATATCTCTAGAGCCATGCATTCCTACAAAACCCACTATACGGTGTTAATGGGAGACTTCAACGCAAACTAGGCACAAGAGAGAGCGGTGAGCTGAAAGTAGGGAAATACGGAATAGGGCAACGGAAACCAAGGGGCCAGCAGCTGGCCGACTTTATGGAGAAAGAGGCACTCTTTATGATGAACTCTTTCTCCAAAAAGCGGCCCCACAGAAAGTAGACCTGGTCGAGCCCCGAAGGTTCGACAAAAAATGAGATTGACTTCATTATGACAACCAGACGACAACTGTTCAGTGATGTCTCAGTGATCGCGAGGGTGAAAACTGGCAGCGATCACCGAATGGTGAGAGGCACACTGAACCTAAAAGTAAAGTTGGAGAGGTCACGTCTAATGAAGTCAACGCTCCGTCCCCCTCGTGCTCTAATCCCCGAAAACTTTCAGCTCGAGTTACAAAATAGTTTTCAGTGCCTAGAAGATTGCAATGAAGTGGACGATATAAATGACAAGCTTGTGGAAACTGTCCATGCGGTCGGAGCTAAATTCTGTAAGACCCGACGCAGAAGAACACAAAAACTCTCTGATCACACTCTTAATCTCATGGTTGTTAGACGGAAGATGAAGCTGCAGTCTTCAGCAGATTTGACAGCATACAGTCAACTGAACAGACAAATCTCCAAATGCATGCGGCGGGACTTGCGCAACTTCAAAACAGCTCGTATTGAAGAAGCGATCGAGCGGAACCAGGGCTCCAAAGTCTTTGCTAGAGATCTGTCTGCCAGAAAGAGCCAACTGTCGAAGCTTAAGACCGAATGTGGCAGCATCGTTTCCGGGACACCTGAGATTTTGAGTGAGATTGAGAGGTTCTATGGGCAGCTGTACACGTCATCGTTGGAGCCACACGCAAGTGTGAGTAACGGTCCAAGAGCAAGTCTTATTCGACACTATTCCGATTATATCCCGGACGTCAATCTGAGCGAGATTAGAATGGCTCTCCAGCACTTTAAAAACGGCAACGCCCCAGGCGAGGATGGAATTACAGTGGAGCTTTTGAAAGCGGGTGGAAAACCGGTACTTGAAGTCCTTCAGAAGGTCTTTAATTTCGTCCTCCATGATTTTACACCGGAGGCGTGTAGCAGAAGTGCGGTGGTCTTGTTCTTCAAGAAAGGCGACAACGCTCTCTTGAAGAACTACAGACCGATTTCCCTTCTGAGCCGCGTCTACGTGCTGTTTTCGAGAGTCATTACGAATCGTCTCGCATGCAGACTCGACGACTTCCAGCCTCTCAAACAAGCCGGTTTCCGAAAAGGCTTTAGCACCATAGACCCAGGGCCGCGCCGCCCCTGTGTGCGAAGTGTGCGGCGCACACAGGCGCCAAGACAATAGAGGCGCCGCCATCGAAATTATTTTTGTTACACTTACACAACAACATATTCTTTGTAGTGGAGTATCGATAAGTAAGTAGGTACAATAGGCGCAACATATGCCTTGTAAATAACAAAACATAATTATAATGCGCTTATTGTACAAGTCTTCTAAGATAATATTCACGTGTGTGGTTTAATTTTACGCTTTGGGTTTTAGTTAACATTAGTTACGAGCTCAGCAGTAAAATCAAAAGAACCGCCGTGAGTTTGAATGAATTATGAACGTAACCCGATGCGATGCGTGCGACGCAAGCGGGGTGGGGTCACGGGGATTTCCCGACTTTAAGGAACGATAGTGCCAAAACAATTGAACAATCAGTCAATTGAAAGTGTGTGCAAGGTGCGCATTGATTTTTTATAATAAGATTAAGTTCTAGCTCTTAAAACAATATATAGTTTGTGTGTTAGTGATTGTTTTAACGTGTTTTCACAATGACTGATAGTACTCAAGATAGAAAAAGAAATTATTTGGTTACCAGAATTTAATAAGGAAAAGAAAACAAGAAGATGAACGTGATAAAAATACAACTAAAATAAGTAAATATTTTACGGCTCTACCATCCACTTCCAAAGAATTATTAGAGACAGAAACCAGTCATTTTATCGATGAAGATGTTATAAATTCTGATTCAAAAAACGCTTCAGGTACGTGCTTTTTATGTTATTTTCTATACAAATAAATATAACTTTAGTCTGTTTGTAATGTCAAAATAAAAAAAATCATTTTCTTTTTTAATTTTATTACAAGCCCTGCTCAGCTTGGGACTTGACGGCGGAGTTTGATTGTCGAGAAATATTTATTTATTTATTTATTTATTTTATCATACATAATTATTCATAGATAGATAAATCAGTTTATTCAGACAGGTAGATAGGTACTCATATGTCTTTGTTTGTTTGTCTTTAATTTAAGATGATGCCGCCGAAGTTACGTCCGTGCCTCTGCCTGATACACCATTGTCACCGCCAAGACAATTATCGTCACCAATGCCAACTTTTCCCAAAGATGACCCGGGACTCTGGCCAAAAGTTTTCAATGCTACTTTGATCCAGTATTTAATAGAAAATCCGATTAAACAAATTAAACACTATAATTTTCCGTGACTCTTGGGGGAAAATTTTCCGAGTATTATTATGAAAGGCATTTAGAAACAGTGAAAAGTATCACAGAGAGTGGCTGCTGTATTCAGTATCCAAAATGCCGTTTATTGCTTCTGTTGCAAGTTATTTGAATCAAAACAATAATAAATTCTGAGGGAATTAGTGATTGGCAACATCTAGCTTTGTATTGCAGCAGAGATGATAAAAGTTCTGCTCATTTCAATAATTATAAAAAATAGACAGATTTATGTCACGCTCTTAAAAATAAAAACACTATTGATAGTATTCAACAAAAACTTTTAGAGGTTGAAAAGCAGCGCTGGTACGATGTAATCAAAAGAATAATATATGTGGTCCAATTTCTAAGTACACAAAATATGGCTTTTCGTGGCCAAAGCCAAAAATTATACGACCGTAACAATGGTAATTTTTTAAATTGTATTGAACTGTTAGGAAAATTCGATCTTTCAATGAATGAACGTATACGACGCGTAATGAATGATTCGGATTTCAAAAATATGCCGACTTATCTTGGATATAAGATCCAAAATGAAATAATTTACATACTCGGTAACCAAATTCAACATTTTATTTTAAATTTATGTCAAATTAATAAATATTTTTCAATAATACTGGATTGTACACCTGACGTTTCACACGTAGAGCAAATTAGTATTATAATAATATTTGTCTATTTTAACACAGAAAATAGAAAGTTGGAAATAAGGGAGCATTTCCTAGCTTTCTGTCCAATTATCGATACAACTGGCGCTGGATTAACGTCATTTATAGTAGAAAAACTAGCCGAAATTAATTTGGACATAAAAAACTTAAGGGGACAGGGCTATGATAATGGATCAAATATGCGCGGTAAGAATGATGGTCTTCAAAAAAGAGATTGGTGGATCTAAATCCCCGCGCTTTCTATGTACCGTGCGCTAGCCATAGTTTAAATTTAATAGTAAACGACGCTACCAATCTCAATCATCTACGACTGGATTTTCTAGTATTGTGCAAGAATTATATAAATATTTTTCATCCTCTACCAAAAGATGGGATATATTAAAAAAATATGTCATAAATCTGACCTTAAAACCATTGTCTGAAACAAGATGGTCAAGCAGAACAGATGCTATCAAACCGCTGTTTACAAATTTACCAGAAATTTATGATGCCTTATATGAAATATCAAATGGTATATCATATGATCAGAAGGCAAAATATGACGCTAAATGCCTAGCAGAAAAAATATGCTCCTTTTCATTCATTTGTTCACTAAATATATGGCATATGATTTTGACAAAAGTTAATTTTGTGAGCAAAATTCTGCAGTCCACCGATATGAATATGCAAGTTGCTTTAGATGCTTTAACGGAATTAAAGAAGTTTATGATAAAAATTAGAACCGACTCAAATTTTGAGGAAATTGTAAATGATGCCATGAAAATTGCCGAAAAATTAGATGTCGAGGCTGAATTTGAAACTTCCAGATCCAGACCCCTAAGACGTCGTAAGACTCCAAAGAGTTTTGATTATGAACACGAAGACCATACTATAAATGATCCGAAGACCGCTTTTAAAATTAATGTATTTTTTTATATATTGGATCAAGCTTTATTCTCCGTAAACGAAAGATTTAATTTATTGAATAATCAAAACGACGTGTTTGATTTTTTATTCAAACTAAGTGATGACCAAGATCGAAGTCGATTAAGAAGTAGCTGTCATCGTTTGCAGAAAAATTTTTCTGCAAATGATTCATTGGATATTAACACCGATGATTTGTGTGAAGAAATTGTGTCGTGTCAGTCCCTTTTCAAAAAATTAAATAATGATGTGGTGAAAATTCTCGAATTTATATATTTAAACAATTTGACAGCTGTTTGCCCTAACATCACCATAGCATTACGAATTTTGCTAACTATGCCAGTTACAAAGCGCTGAAAGGTTCTTTTCTAAATTAAAACTTATAAAAAATTACCTGCGCTCGACAATGAGCCAGGAAAGATTAACAAATTTAGCAACAATATCCATAGAGGAGGCCATATTAGACCATATAGACATACACGAGATTATTAAGGATTTCGCAAACAGAAAAGCGAGAAGAGTGGAAATAATATAATTTAAGTATGTTTATATTCTTACATATCTTAGACTCTTGTTGTTTTTTTTTTAAACATAGCATACGTAATAGTTAAATCAGTATTATTAGAAAAGTCAGCTATTTTGTTATTAATATCTAAGTATACAATTACATATAACATCATAAGTAAAGCATGTAAAAATTAAATTCGTGTTTTATTTTTCGCAGTAATTGGCAAGCGGAAGCGAACTGGTTTTACCTATTTAGGAAAATATTATCTAAGTATATAAAACTGGAGAACATTTATTTCGGTCAAAATTAACAAATAATAAAAAAAACATAAGTTGAAACATGAAGATTCGTGAAAAAGGGCGCTTCATGGTTTTCGCACACAGGCGGTTGAGGTCGGCGCGGCCCTGCATAGACCATACATACCTGCAAATTGTACAAAAGACCGAAGAGTACAATCTGCCACTTTGCCTTGCGTATGTGGACTATGAGAAAGCCTTTGATTCCGTCGAAATTTGGGCGGTGCTGCAGTCCCTTCAGCGGTGCCAAGTGAACTGTCGGTATATCGAAATGCTGAAGTATTTGTACAGTAGGGCTACGATGGCTATCCGGTACAGAACCAGAGTACGAAACCTATCCAACTGCAGAGGTGTTAGACAGGGTGACGTTATATCCTCGAAACTCTTCACCGCTGCATTTGAAGATGTTTTCAAGCTACTGGACTGGAAAGGATACGGTATTAACGTCAATGGCGAGTACATCACTCACCTTCGATTTGCCGACGATATAGTCCTTATGGCAGAATCGCTGTAGGACCTAAGCACTATGCTCAATGACATCAATAGTGTATCCCAACGGATAGGTCTCAAGATGAACATGGACAAAACAAAAATCATGTTTAATGTCCATGTCACACCTATGCCGGTAGTTGTTGGAAGCACTAAGCTCGAAGTTGTTGACGAGTATGTTTACCTGGGACAATTAGTCCGACTAGGTAAGTCCAACTTCGACCGAGAGGTCAATCGACGGATTCAACTCGGCTGGGCAGCGTTCGGGAGATAACGACCCATCTTCTCGTCAGGCATACCTCAAAACTAAATTGTACAACCAGTGCGTGTTGCCAATGATGACATATGGAACTGAGGAAGCTCAAGGTCACTCAGCGAGATATGGAGAGGGCTATGCTCGGGGTTTCTCTGCGTGATAAACTTAGAAATGAGGATATCCGCAGAAGAACCAGAGTAAACGACATAGTCCCAAGGTTAGTAAGCTGAAGTGGCAATGGGCCGGCCATATAGCTCGAAGAACCGACAACCGTTGGGGAAGAAAGGTCCTCGAGTGGCAGCCTCGTACCGGCAGGCAAAATGTAGGCGTCCCGCACTAGATGGAATGACGACCTAGTAAGACATGCAGGAAGTCAATGGATGCAGGTAGCTCGGCACCGTGCTTTGTGGCGTTCCGTGGGGGAGGCCTATGTTCAGCAGTGGACTTGTGAAGGGCTGTAATGATGATGATGATGATGAATATTAAGTCGGCAAAGTCGGGGTAGCCAAACAAGATTCTAAAGCAGTTTTGTACTGGACACTTAGAGTTTATGGCATTAAGATGTTCCGTCCGATGGCTAATGCTCGAATCCTCAACGGAAATAGATTGTGACTTTTTATGTATGTCCACCTAGAAATGCTTGAATTAAAAGTCAGAAAGTATCATTAAAAATAAAAATATTACTGATATTAACATTTAAAAATTGACGAGGTTTTTACTGTTTCAATTAGGTAATTTGTCTGAAACCAATAACATGTTTTAATATGCTCGCTGCAGATTTGTTATGGTTATTGCACGAATGGGTCCGCACGACCAGCACTTTAATGCCGTTGCGTTTCGTATGGTGAGCATAGCTGATGGACCCCTTTAAGTGGTAACTATTTATTCCATGTTAGTCCTAAAGGTGACAACGCATCTGTATTCTGATTCTTAATCTACGATAAATGTATATGTCTATGAGCCACAGCATCCACTTACCATCAGGTGCTCTATGTGCTCGTTTGTCACCCTTATTCAATAAAAATAACTTTCCAATTAAATAAAAACGCAGTTTTCATAGAAACTTAAAATCGGTATATATTGGAATAGTTTTTCACATGTAACATACGTTAAAAGCTTTTACCAAAGATTTTGGCTTTTAGCAATTTTATTTTAATCGAATTTAAAAAGCTAGCCTTTTTAATTACAATATTGTACAAACATTTGACTGCGATATACATGATTTGCTGAGTCACAGAAATTCTTTGAACGTCGTAAAACTCCCTTGCGACTCTGAAAAACAAATGTAAACACACACTTAAATATACCTGACGTAGCTCTATGCTCTCTCGAAATAAACATAAAAGTTAAGCATACAATAAGAGGAACGCGCGTGAAAATTTTTAATACGCGTCGTTCATAGCTTTTCGCATACGAGTATTTATTATATGTACGCCGTGTTATAACTTTGATGTTGCTTTTAGTGTAAGTTTTATTTGAAATTAAGAGGTAAATTAACAGCCTATATATTTTCCGTAGCTGGACAAAAACCTACTTACTTTTTAAGAGGAATTTGAAGCAGAAAAATGTCCCTTGTATTGCCCCTATAATGATTGCAATGAACAATTTGCATGTTGCAATGTTGCAGCTATATTAGTAGTATAGTTGCAGCACGAATGGGTTAGCTCGACCGGAGAAGGGCCGTGCTCTCACAGAATACCAGCGTAAAATAGCAGCTTAACGCTGCTGTGTTTCGTATGGTGAGTGAAGAGAAATAGATACCCTTTTTACTGGAAAAAAAGAAAAAGAAACGCCCCCACAGCTTGAAAGAGGCATAATATCATATCTGAGAGGATTATGGAGCAGTTAGTCCACCCCACTGCCTCCGTAGTATCCGTCTTCGAATTACTTTTATTCCTTAGATATTAAGGTTTCCTCACGATGTTTTCCTTCACCGTCGAGCACGTGGTAAATCAGTTACCCACTGTGAAATTTACGAGATAGTTGGATTAGTTTATTTCAGTTATTTCTATAGCATAATGTCTTATAGGATCTTGCTATGGGGAAATGCAACTGATTTAGAGCTATTTACAAGCAAAAACCAAGAGTCTCCTGAGAGACTAAATTATGCATTAAATTATCGTAAATAAACTGTGTTTCTCTGAAGAAATACAGTACATTTGCGAAAATTTAACGAATGTTCATTAAAAAGTAGTTTTAATGAATAAAGTGATATACACTATCTAAGCACCAGGCACAAATACAATCTAAAGATACCAGTTACTTGAATACACGGAGTAAGTTATACAGAATGAGTTATATTCATGGGGCAATGTATACGCTATTACAACAAATTCTTAGAAAGTATAAAAGTTCTCTCTATTACCAGATACGGCAAACGTAATAGAGGACGTCAACAAACGATTAAAATTCACGGCTGGACATCATAAGAGAAGAGTAGCGCGAGACAGATCCGGTACAAAATGTAAGAGGAAGCCAATCCAAGAGGCACGCTGAATTACAGGATATTTTATAATTAAACCAAAACACACTTAAAATGCAATTTTGAACCATATAGTTCAGAATTAAGGGCTTTATTATTTTTATTTCAAATTTTAATATTACGTATTTTTTAACAAAAACTGTATTAAAAGAGTAATTATAATATAATATATGAATACATGGTTGATAATAAAATATAATAGAAGAAATTATGTTTATTGTATGCAACAGCGCTGACAGACGTGCTTAATACCAACCAGCTTAGTTGGTTTCTTTATAATTAATAATAACTAATATTTAAAAGTACTTAATTCTATAAGGACCGTAAGCACCTCGATTACGTGTATTAGAGAAAGTATTCAGCGGTACGCCATAAAACTATTATTTTGTCAAAGCATTTATAGATGAAAGTTGATTTATTCGTTTCTATACGTACATAAAATTTTGTCAAAGAATCTTTAAAGTTAAAGCACAGCAACAACAGCGCTTAAAGCGTTAAGCTGCTATTTTACGCTTGGTATATTCAGAGCGCGGTCCTTCTCCGGCCAAGCTAACACATTCGTGCTGCAACTATACTACTAATATAGCTACAACATGGCTCTACCACGTAAATTGTTCATTGCAATCATTATAGGGGCAATACAAGGGACATTTTCCTGCTTCAAACCCTTTTAAAAAGTAAGTACGTTTTTGTCCAGCTACGGAAAATATATACGCTGTTAATTTACCTCTTAATTTCAAATAAAACTTACACCAAAAGTAACATCAAAGTTATAACACGGCGTACATATAATATATACTCGTATGCGAAAAGCTTTGAACGACGCGTATTAAAAATTGTCACGCGCGTTCCTCTTATTGTATGCTTACTTTAATGTACTTCCACGTAAAATTTACTTTAAACGATAAATGAAAAGTAACGAGGTCAAGCGAGTAAAGTCATAAAGCTTCAGAAAGAACTTTTAAATAATTCATGGCGCGTACTAATTTTAGTACGAAGGTTCAAATCTTTAGATAGGAGAGCTTAAATAGGTACTACGAGGTAGTTTGGTTATTTTTCAAACTTCGTCGTAAAAAATATAAAGGAAAGAATTTTCTTTCTCGTAAAATTTTTTATTTTCCATTACCTTGCAAACGGCCAGCATTGCACCAACAGCTAATACTTTGGTGTAACATTTATTGGGCGGCGGTAGTCACTAACCATCAGATTAGCCGCATGCTTGTTTGCCCCCTCTTTTATTGAAATTAATTTAAAAGTTCACTAAAACATTGCAAATTACCATCTAGGGCTTTATCATCACATACCACTAGGGGTATTGGTAGTCAAGCACTGGCTTATAATAAGTCAAAAAAAAAATCAACATTAGAACGTACAACACTGAAGTAAAGTATTTTTATCTTATAAGTATTTAGGTACTTTTGTTATTTATTTTTGAGTTTTTATTCAAGTATGGCCTCTCAAAAAGCGAAAAAGTACTGCAAAGCATGCGGGTGCTTAAATAACAATAGGTGTGCCCTATAGGCTCATTTGTATGCTGGTTTGGTGGGGAATAAAACCACTGCGATCTTCTTTCTTGTATATTTGAAGTTTTTCTTCCTAGGTAGCTGGCCGCCGACTGTGTCGAACGACGGAATTGGCCCCTTTTTTATACGACCTCGGCTAGGTCGACAAATACGGTACATGCGACGGGGGAATGTAACGACCAATCAGAGCGAGGCGCGAGAGAGCAAGGCACGATGCTATGTTATTACCTTGCTGAGTCGCGTAACAATTGTGTTGTTTTCTATTTATTAAAGTTATACATTTCTAAAGTTATACATTTCTAAATTAAAGTTGTAAATTCAATACATAACTTAAAACTAATTCTACCATAGAATTATAAAATAAAACTCTAGCTATGATAATTCACTAAACTATAATATCAAACGCATATGACTATTTATGCATTGTCCTATCAGTGTCTATATCACTATTTTCACTTGTCCCGCATCACTCCCGCCGTGCGACCGCGTCGCATCAGCTTCCGGTGCGGGCTCGACGTCTGTGGGTGAGGCAGGATCACCAGCTTCCTCACTGGCCGGCGTAGGACACCTCCTTGGTCAGCACGTCCACCGTCCGCACGACGTTGTCTGGACCCGGATATGTAGCGATGACTCTTCCTCGTATCCACGTTGCGGGGCAGGTTGGGGTCGACGATCTGTACGAGGTCGTCGACACGTGCTATGGCCTCGTCCGTGGGGCTCCCGCCAGTGTTGGAGCTCAGGAAGGTACTCTTTCACCCAGCGTAGCCAGAAGATGTCAGCTAGCCTCTGCGCAGCTCGCCAACTTGACCGTGAGATGGTATCTTGTTCGGTGAAAGTACCTGGCTGTGGTACACGCCCGGTCCCCCAACAAAAGTGGTTAGGGTGAGGGCCTCTGGATCTTCTGGGCTGACTGAGACGTGGGTCAGCGGGCGGCTGTTGACGGTGCATTCTACTTCTACCAGTAAGGTCGTGAGGACCTCCTCTGGTGGATGACGTTCATGTAACGTCGCGGTGAGCGCGGTCCTGACAGAGCGAACCATTCGCTCCCAGGCTCCGCCCATAAATGGAGCTCCAGGTGGTATGTGTCGCCAGGAGATGGTCCTCTTCGCCGCTTCTTCTGCGGTCGCTGCGTTGACCGCCTGTCGTAGTTCCTTGTCGGCGGCCTTCAGGTTGGTGCCGTTGTCTGACTATATTTCAGTTGGGCAGCCTCGCCGGGCGATCATTCGCCTTATTGCCATTACCGCGGTGTCGGCGCTAAGTGAGCCGGCGACTTCCAGATGTATGGCTCGCGTCGTGAGACATGTGAAGATAGCCACATATCTTTTTTGTCGAGTTCGTCCGACGGTCACCGAGAGAGGTCCAAAATAGTCGACCCCGATGAAGGTGAAGGGGCCTTTGTGATGAGCTAAGCGACATGCTGGTAGGTTATAGATTGCCAATGTTAAGTAAAATGCTTAATAATCATCTTAAGGTGATTAGGTAAGTGTCTCATCAAAACCGCGGTGTCAGCAATGCTACTGCCCAGCGCTCCTGGGGAGCTCAGTCCGATCTCAAACGCCGAATCGTTACCATCTCTTGCTTTTGTGTCTGCCAGTTCATAATTCTAGTTCATATTTCGTAATTAAACGTTTATTTGTGCAGCTCATTTAAA
Organism: Parnassius orleans; assembly: GCA_029286625.1. Taxonomy (NCBI): domain Eukaryota; kingdom Metazoa; phylum Arthropoda; class Insecta; order Lepidoptera; family Papilionidae; genus Parnassius; species Parnassius orleans. The sequence continues at coordinate 27,526 of JAGSMP010002204.1, forward strand.
AGTCTTTTTTTAAAAACCCTACCGAGGGAACCCGTATAATATTTGGTGGCAGCGGTGGGATACGAAAATCCCCTACCCAACTACGCTCCGAAGAACTTACTACGTCATAATAGCGTTCCTAAAGTGAAGTGCCAAAATTAAAGTACAACAAAAGTGCTAAAGTGCCAAAGTGCTAAAGTGTTTGGACAAAATCATTAATTATCATCTCTCCATCCTCCGTTGAAACAGGTCTCCAACAACCACTGTTCCACGGTCCGCAGTCCACAGTGATCTGTGGAAACGATGCTGATCATCATCATAGCAGCTACGTTCCTGTGGTGATTAAAACAACCTACTATTCCCTTGTGCGAATACCAAACTATCTCATTGCGCGTCCAACAGAGCTGATAAGACTCGCGCTCGACTTTGTTTGACTACGCGCTGCGGCAACTCACCTACAAACGTCTATAGTGTATAAGTAAGCTAGCATAAGGAGGACCTGACCTTTTGTATATCACTCTTATTCTTTTTTTTGTTGTTTTTGTTTTGTTGTTTTGTTTTCTGTGTTACTAAACTATGACTTCTAAATCTGAAGATGGCGCTAGCAACTCTAAAAGCCCCAAATTAGAAATCGACGAAAAAATCGAACTCAGTATTCTTTTAAGTTCATCAAACCCTTCGACGGATCGCGAGAAAAATTAAATCCGTTCATTACTAACTGTCAAAGCGCTTTCAAAATTGCTACAAAATCGCAAAACCCATTCTGTTCAAATTTATACTAAGTCAATTAGTTGACAAAGCTGAGAGCACGTGTAGTATTAAAGACTTCGATTCTTTCGAACAGTTCATTGATTTCATTAAACAACAATTTGGTGAGAGGAAACATTATGCTCACCTACTCACGGAGCTCCAAGACTGTAAACAGAGCCCGACCGAGACAGTTAATCAGTTTGCACTAAAATTGAAACGTGCCTAGCAAATTACTAACGAAATAAATATTTCTATACCAACCAAAAGGAAAACAGAACTAGCAGGACGTGTCGCTGCCATACAGGATCTCTCTCTCCACACTTTTATAATAGGACTCAATCCTCGCATCTCACAAGTAGTCAGATGTCGTAACCCTGACTCACTGAACTCTGCTGTAAGTTTTGCGGTAGAAGAAGAAAAAATTATTTCCAGCATACAAAGAAGGTCAAACCCGAATGTGAACTTTTACAATGATAATATAAATTAATTTTATATTATCATTGTAAAAGTTCACATTCAACAAGATACAATGAGATATAAAACTAGTAACGTCACCTGTCCTTGCTTACCTGATTTTACTCCCGCCTCGTTCGGAAACCGTTATTGAGTGCACTGTAAATAATCCTAATATAAAAGAAGGTGTTATACTAGACCAACACGTCTCTGCCTCGTTACTAATCGCAAATTGCATTGTTAAAGTAAAAGATAATAATCGTGTCAACATTACAGTTGTAAACATTTCCGAAAATCCGTCGTCCTTCAATCTAACCTTAACCTAGCAATAGAACCTTTAAATAGTCAAAATTATCCTAATCACGATGAACTAAAGCCTCAACAACGCTACTACGCGAACTAAAAGGTCCTCGAACAACTTAGAGTATCTCACCTCAATGAAGAGAATCAATGCCTTACTACAAATTTGTAAAGACTTTTATAGTTTGTATACGCCCACAGCTGGGCACTTGACCTCCTGTTTCTGAAAAGGTTATGTAGCGTCGCAGTTAATGCGGCGCTTCCCGTAATACGTTCTGGCA
>JAGSMP010002205.1:0-29564 GCA_029286625.1 Parnassius orleans
CGCCCACAGCTGGGCACTTGACTCCTCCTGTTTCTGAAAAGGTTATGTAGCGTCGCAGTTAATGCGGCGCTTCCCGTGTAATACGTTCTGGCAGACTTAAGAGCATTCCTCCTCGTCATTTTTAACCGTCTTCAAAAAGGAGGAGGTACTCAATTCGACTTATTTTTGAATGTGTGTTACCTCATAACTTTTTTGTAGGTGAACCGATTTTGATGATTCTTTTTTTTATTTGAAAGCTGGTGCTTCTCATGTGGTCCCATATAAATTGCCTTGATCAATTTATGATATGACCTTTAGTTCTTGAGTTATCCTTAATAATTTATATTGAAGTCGGTTGTACAAAATTGCAATTTTAAGTGCTGATTTACCATGTGCTCGGCGGTGAAGGAAAATATCGTGAGGAAACCTGCATGTCTGAGAAATAAGAAAAATAATGTTTCGAAGACATGTGAAGTTCGCCAATACGCATTGGGGCAGCGCGGTGGACATTTTCTTACCCTAAAACCCTCTCAGAAATGAGAGAAGGCCTGTGCCCAGCAGTAGAACGTATATGAGCTGTTACTTTGCTTTACTTTACATATTACAGGTAAAAGATTTCAAAATATTGTATTTGTAATAAAAAAGTTGGCAACACTATTAAACCGCTAAATCGTGTAAGCTAGAGGTTAATAGAAAAGAATAGAGGTGATTCCATTTTTACTTCCATTCTTTATCTGTACTTTTCTCATTTGTAGAATCAAGGAACATGACTACCTTGTTTGTCTAGCAATTGTAAGCGCGACTGCTGATCCTGTGGTCCTGGGCTTGAATGAGCACTTAAAGCCATTAGTCCTACGCCTGATCTCTTTCCAATCGTATCCGAAATTGAGGGACTAGGGAGTACACTCCTGTGCTTGAGTACACACTCGTGAACTATAATCCTGTCCTGCGCAGATGGCTAGTCTCCATTGAGAATGCCGGCGTAGACGAAATTCGGTATAGATCGAATTATTAGTTGTAAAATTGTCTGTCAAATGGGTTACAATAACCACTTACTATCAGGTAGACCGCTTGTTGCTCTCATATTATAATTTTAGTTTCAAATTTTTTATTTATTTGGTTTTCAACCGTCTTCAATAAAGGAGGAGGTTCTCAATTCTTCGGATTTTTTTAATGTATGTTCACAGATTACTGGAAGATGCCTGAACCGATTTGGAAAATTATTTTTTTATTTGAAAGCTAGTGTTTCTCATGTGGTCTCATATAAATTTTATCAAGACCTAAAAAAAATCAAATTACAAATTAAAATAAAAAAGTTAAAAAAATAAATTTCACTTAAAACTACTTTAGGCTTTTCAAAAATATTTTTTGATATAATTCCCAAATCAATTTCTTTAATGTATCAGAATAAATACTTTGAAATATTACTTTTGGAATATTTAAATATACCACCTCATCTAGAAGGTTATTTCCGTATCTTCCGTTTTATGGATGATAACTCTCGCGCCCACCGGTCTTGCGATGTGGAAGCGTATATGCTAGAGGTCGGAATTCGTCTTTTGGATTGGCCAGCTTGAAGTCCCGACCTGAATCCCATAGAGCATGGGACGTTCTGAAGCAACGAGTGAGATCAGTGCAGCCGGCTCCGCAGACTATTTGAGAGCTAAAGAAGGTAGATTAAAAGGGAACGTATTTCGCAAGAAACCATAAAAAATATACTCGCTAGCATGCCCAGACGAATGCAAGCTGTGATTTCAGCAAAAGGGGTCACTCTCCATACTAAACTTTTATCTGCTTTTATTTTATTAAATAAAAAAAACAAACAAGAAAACTTGTTTATTGGCACGTCGTTTATCGGAGAGTGAGCGAGAGGTTGCATCACTCTAGTGGAGTGTCATATCGATGGTGGCGTGGTAGAGAATTGAGGGTATATCGAGAATCTCTCACTCGTTTGTGCAGTATAAAGTTCACTGTAGGCGCCATGTGCGAGAGATTCCGCCTAAGTCATTCGAAGAGTGCTAAGACTCGAATGACAGTATCGTGGTTCTGTCCGTTGTAGTAATTCATCTAGTGCAGGCAAGGAAGATGGTGTTGCTGAGAGGCTGTTCTGTGTTACGATGAGATGGTTAGTGTTGCTGTTGGTTTGCATACTTTGGTGTTATCATGTAATTACGTCCCTCATGTTACATTACTGTGTAATCGTGACGGGGAAATATTACGGTATGGTCGAACGGTAATTACTCCATACTGAATGTATAGTTTAGTACGCTGTTTTATTGCTGATAATGATTAATTATGAAATAATTCTGTTGTGCCCATATTGTGAGCCTCAATTCCTGACTGACAATGATGTAACTAAATATTTTACGAGACTATGTCATATTTGAAAGATGTAAGTAAATTTATGGATAAGTAAGAGAATACATAATTAGAAATGAAAAGTAATGATAATGTTGTAGGTTTGAGTGACATAGGCAAAGAAAATTGTCGGTGGTTAGCATATCCACATACAATCAGCCTGATCAGCTGAGAGTTTGGAAAACTAATAACCGATTAATTTTAAGGTTGTTCGGATGCGATTAAAGACGTTATGAGTTTTAAAGAGGAATGATAATTTATTATGAATTGTATAGAATATTGTCCATAATCTTGGGTACAATTAAATAATGACTAATAAATATTATAAATGTAAAGAAATAAATAGAAATAAAACAAAAGTTGACCTGCATAAATAAGTAATGGAGAGATACGGGAACGTCCATCACTGGTAAAGCATATAGTCCTCGAGCAGGGTATGTTTCCATGTTTGGATGATAAAATCGGGAGTAACGGGTACTAGGGAACAATACCTTCAGTACAAGTAAGATGTGAACAATTTTACTCACATTAGTACTGTTGGGGACCAGAGAAGTCTTAAATTTGTTACCCTTAATAATGGTACATTGAGGTCGTATCCTTCATTGGATCATAGTGTGAACTTAGTTTCCTCCGTGACAATTGTTGGAGTCTTTTTAAAATGACTTAAACGTTGACCTCAAGGTTGTGCACAACCCAAGGTACAGTTTTACCTTGATATAGTATGATTTAAAAGTTTATGTACCAATAAAATAAAATGAATGTAATGAAAATGTAATATAGTACCCAAGTAAATGGGGGCCCATATTTATAAAGTACCGCGTGATAAATATCATGAAATAAAATATAAATGAAGTGAATTAATACTCCGTTTCCGATATCTAATAAATAAATAAATGTATAAGAGAATAGAAATACTAGCTAAAGGTCAAAATATTAAGAAATAAAAGAGTACGTACAAGAAATATGAAAAAAAGGCCTGATAATCGAAAACAAAGGATATGAGAGTACTGTTAGTATGAAAATAAAGGACATGAGAACAATTAAAATGAGGTAAATTATTACCTCATTTCAAGGAATCCTGAACAAATCTAAAATGTGAGATATTATGTTGTTATTTTGCATTTCTGTATTAGGGTGCTACCTGCAATGCTACTCAAAATGCTACTTACAAGCTATACATCTAGTAACTATAGGATCGATCCACACAACCACATGTAAAAACAATTAAATTTGATTAATACATTTTAGCGTAGATTTACATGAATTTACAAGATTTTTTTCATATTTAGCCACATTGATTCATAGTTACAATAACTCTACCTTAAATTTCTTTTGTGTTATGTTTTTTTGTTTATGTATAATTTGTACAATTTTAAACTAAATTTGGTATATTGTTACTAAAATCAAATCCAAAGCGTATCGATAGTCTATTATTATAAGTTTGATAATGTAATAATTTTTTCTCTATATAGACAGTCAAATCTAAATTTACGTTAATACATATTTACTTTAAAAAAAAATTGTCTTTTCAAATGTTAAACAAATATTTTGTTATAACTTCTAAATTAACTTTATTACACTTTTAAACTCTGTATTCAATTAAGATAAACATTTTTCTATGAAAATCTTTTTCTAAAAAGAGAAAAGTAGTAATCAGTTTTCGACTATTATAAATAACTTAAATAATAAACACTCGATAATGTATGTAAATGTAAATGTATTATAACAATGCAATGTAACGATCTCAACTACGTACATTAAAAGTGTTTAATACTATAATTTTCAAATACTTTTAAGTGTACTCATAATAGAACATTTTGTAAGTTATGTTGAATTAGATATTATGTTTGTGTCATACGATGTAATTGAAAACCTTTCATATACGTGCTTTGGATATTATAACAAAGGTGTCTGTCACCAACCGCTTACGCGGCTGAGATTGCAAAATGTATTTTGATATCTGTTTTAAGCTAATGATCATGATTACGTTGCATTATGTTCTTTGTTCACTTCATCTTAAAATGAAATGCAATAGTTTCGGTGTTATATTATTGAACCTTCAAATCATATGTTTTAACTTTTATAAGTCATCATCTTCTGAAAAAATTGTAGAGTATTAATATATAACTTATTTGCGTGGATCATGAAAGTAACGATTAATCAAATATAAAGGTATAAATAAATGAAGTATAAAGTATGCAATTATAAATATAAATGTGAAAAAATATACAAGGAAGAGTAGGTACTACTTAATGCGAGTGTCTGGATAAGTTACTTAATAAGTGACTAAATAACTCAATATCTAAGTATGTTACAATAATGTGTCGACCAAAAAAATAATATACCTTCGCGAATGTTCACCTAATTATGTCAAATACATTGTACACAACATATTGTATGTATGCATAATACATTATACTAATTTTAATGTGATTGAGCAATTATGCATAGGAGGTTTGGCCAGCCGTTCTACCCAATCCAAGACGAATTATATATATTATCCGTAATTAAAACGTAAGATTTTATTTAGGATTAACTTTTACAATATAAAAAAAATGTTTAATTTTTTTTTTTTTTGTCAGTGGGAGGTGTAGTGTAGCCACCACAATATATATATTAGTGTTAGGTAGAATAAGCATCAGTATAATTAAAGTTCTTGTACAAGCAACACGTCTCCTATTTATTAATAACCTTCAACATTACAAGGTTAATAGAATAGAGGTGATTCCATTTTTACTTCCATTCTTTATCTGTACTTTTCTCATTTGTAGAATCAAGGAACATGACTACCTTGTTTGTCTAGCAATTGTAAGCGCGACTGCTGATCCTGTGGTCCTGGGCTTGAATGAGCACTTAAAGCCATTAGTCCTACGCCTGATCTCTTTCCAATCGTATCCGAAATTGAGGAACTAGGGAGTACACTCCTGTGCTTGAGTACACACTCGTGAACTATAATCCTGTCCTGCGCAGATGGCTAGTCTCCATTGAGAATGCCGGCGTAGACGAAATTCGGTATAGAGGGCATTATTAGTTGTAGAATTGTCTGTCAAATGGGTTACAGTAACCACTTACTATCAGGTAGACCGCTTGTTACTCTCATATTATAATTTTAGTTTCAAATTTTTTATTTATTTGGTTTTCAACCGTCTTCAATAAAGGAGGAGGTTCTCAATTCTTCGGATTTTTTTAATGTATGTTCACAGATTACTGGAAGATGCCTGAACCGATTTGGAATTTTTTTTTATTTGAAAGCTAGTGCTTCTCATGTGGTCTCATATAAATTTTATCAAGACCTAAAAAAAATCAAATTACAAATTAAAATAAAAAAGTTAAAAATAAATTTCACTTAAAACTACTTTAGGCTTTTCAAAAATATTTTTTGATATAATTCCCAAATCAATTTCTTTAATGTATCAGAATAAATACTTTGAAATATTACTTTTGGAATATTTAAATATTCCACCTCATCTAGAAGGTTATTTCTGTGATAGCAATAAACAAAGAGCTGCAACAATATCGCCAACAGATATGTAGCCATGGAAACAGCGCTGCCCAAAGTCGAATTCTGAGAACAAGAGTAGGCAACAAAATAATAATATTTCACTGGAATATTTTACTATATTTTAAAAACTGTCGGCAAAACACTTACCATGGCTAACTGGTATGCCGAAACACATAAAGTTATCATAGAAACGGAAAATTGAAAGAATATAGGCACAAAGAAGTACGTTTGCAGCAGACGTGCCTGATCTAGTGCCGCTTGATGCCGCTTAATGCATCGATGAAGACGGTCGATCACCGTCTGTTCATTATAGGTTGAATGAAGACCCTTTATGTAAAGTAAAAGATGCGAGAATCAATTTCATATAGTAACACTAAATGCGTAAATTGTTTTAATTGAAGCTCTTTGCAATAATATAACAAATCAAGGCAAATCATCTTCTTCTTCATCAGCCCGTAAAAGTCCACTGCTGGCCTGTCTCGTTGTAGGGAGGTAGGGATTTGCCTTAATCGTCTTAGTACAGAAGTGGTTGTTCAGCCATCGATCCGAAGCAATAAGAGTTTTCTGGTATCTCCCATGTTAATTACGGCACCCAGGAAAAATGTGGCCATGGAGTCTCTTACACCACCACCACACGCTTAACACAATACACAATAAAATATAATACTATAAAAAAAGAAAGAAGAGAATAAAGTAAGATAAAGTTATAGTTTGTATACGCCCCACAGCTGGGCACTTGGCTCCTCCTGTTTCTGAAAAGGTTATGTAGCGTCGCAATTAATGCGGCGCTTCCCGTGTAATACGTTCTGGCGGACTTAAGAGCATTCCTCCTCGTCATTTTTAACCGTCTTCAAAAAGGAGGAGGTACTCAATTCGACTTATTTTTGAATGTGTGTTACCTCATAACTTTTTTGTAGGTGAACCGATTTTGATGATTCTTTTTTATTTAAAAGCTGGTGCTTCTCATTTGGTTCCATATAAATTTGATTAAGGTGTGACCAGTAGTTTTTGAGTTATCCTTTATAATTTATATTGAAGTCGGTTGTACAAAATTTTCTATTTTACCACTTGTTTATTACTACATACAGGCTACTTTCTGCTGTTTTGCTTCACTCTCGATATCATGGTAAATCAGCACTTAAAATTGCAACCAAAAATTTTTTTAGGATGAGTTAAAAATTTCAGTATAATACTGGAGGCTGCTATAGCTCATTTGATGTCATGAATTGAGATTCTCGTCTACTAATAGCAGATTTATTCATTTGCTATTAAAATATTATACGTATAAATTAATGATTACTAAAATCGAGTTCTTTGAATTTAGTATTATTGTTGTTTATTATTTTTTACACAATATTAGAACATTGTATCAATAAGATTCACAATCCTTTCCTAGAATTTACACTAACCCGAGTATTAATAGGTACTCCATCGCAAATCGTTGTTAGAGCCAGAGCCAAGAGTTGCAGACGGCTACGGCACTTGCAGATGAGGGTTGTCACCAGAATGTCCAAGGAGATATTCAGCGTGGCTGCTACCGTCCCTACGCTACACTGAAAATGATACGATATTACAATAACAAGAATTCATGTCAGTAACTTGAAGGTTTTTAAATCCAAAACAGAAATTCCTTACGAACCGTGGTCACGTGTAACTGAAATGAAATGAGGATTCGAAGAAATCTCGTATTTCAAGGACTTGTAAAACCCGGCAAGCAATACTGCACATAAACTCAGTATTGTTTGTGTAAAAACTTACAATTTTTATGTATTTTTATATCACTGAAGTGTAAAACGAGCTGACAATCCACTTTTTGGTAAGTGGCTACTGCAGCCCATGGACACCTGTAATCAACTTTGGAGGCTACAGCGTTGTCACCTCTGTGGAATAAGATGAAATTTCACACATCCTGTAATAATACTGACTCCCTATACCTTTCAGATCGGAAAACAGTAGTACATGCACTGCGATTTGGTGCTAGATATAGATAAGATGGCAGTATCTACCCAGACGGACTCCTAGTCAGAAAAGGAGTCATCAAGTCATCACTCACTATTAGCCGTATTAGACGCGACGAGCACTGTTTCACCTGGACTCGCAGATGCTTCCGGTATTTGGGTCTTCTTGGCGTGGAGTAACGCGTGGTGAGGGGCGGTGCAACCATCGATGTCACATTTCTTGGCCTTACATCTTAGACGCCGATATTTTCTGCTTAAACACTTGAAGCACACTCCCTCTTCCTTAACCCACTTCCACCGATTATCCAAGTCCATCTGCGCCAGTTTCTTATACTTATTTATCACGTGATCACCACCACAATACAAACACTTTTTATCACTTTCACTGTCTTCTTGGGCGGTGAACGTCTTTACGTTGCGGGGCCTATCCTCTACGCGGCGTGTAACTATAACTCTTTTCGACGGCGGCGTTTCTTTCCTAACGGGCACTTCCCTGGTCGGCGCGGACGTGTAGGCTCACTCAACGCGCGGTCAGCCTCCCTCATCATGAACCGGGATAGTGTCACGATATCTGGTTCGTCAGCACTTCCGTAATGCTCCGCGTAATCGCACCAACGTGATCGTAAGTGAGGACTCAACTTGCTAGTTACCTCTCTTATCAACATAGCGTTCTGCAAATATCAATAATAATATTTTGTAACCTAATTGCGAATGCGTTCGTTTCCTGAGTGGTTTGACCGGGCGCGGAAGGCGTCTTAAATTCTCTAACGTTCGATCTATAATAACTTCGGGCGGCCGAAACACTGCTCCAATGTTCGCATAATGTCCGCTGGGTCCCTTTTTTATCGTAGGAAATCCTCATGGATACCTTCTGCTGCAGAGGCAACAAAAAGGTTATGCCGGACTCCTACCGGCCAAAACCCCACGGCAGTCATCATCAGCGTATATGAGGGGTCCTGAGATCTCCGTTCGGAACGTAATCGGGGCCCTCTCTCGCTTTGCTTAATAAAACAAATCCCGGGGGAAGTCCTTACTGCCCCCAGCACCCTCGCAGTGCTATCACGGTGCTCGAGACCACTTCCGAGTCACCGTCCTCCTCAGCTGTTACATTACTAGAAGTTCGGGGCCCCGCTCTGAGCGTCCATAACCCCCGAGGCCCCGTTTCTGGTAGAGAAACACCATCATCAAGTGGAGGGCCGTGACGAATGTCTTGGTGACGTCGTCTCCGAGGGGGATCTGTCGCCGTCGCTTCGCGTCCGAACTTACACAAATAATCACCGAAGCACCCGTGCCCGGTCATTATCTGTGTAATCTGTAGGTGAATCTTCCTGTTAGTCGATGCATCCAGGAGGCAGGATTGCTTCAACAACGCGTTTGCGCGCATAACACTCTTCAGATAGACGAAAGCGCCACGTTGCTAATGCTTTATGTCGTTCCTGTCGCTTAACTCCTTCGAACACCTCATCTGGCTCACCACCGCTCTGGCGGGGGACACGCGTCCAGTTATACACCCTCGCATCCATGTCCGCCGGTATGTCCAGAGGTGGAAAGTGAGCCAGGACTGTCACCGCCTCAAAGGATATCGTGCGGCATCCTCGCACGATCTGTATGGCCATCCTCCGATGCACAATGTAGATTTTAGTTCTAAAGCATCGTATGGCCAGCCTTTTCGCCCAAACAGGCGCCCCGTACAAGGCTATGGACTGTATCACTCCTGCATAGAGGCGACGCACTTCTTCCCTTGGTCCCCCTAGGTTGGGCAGCAGCCTATGCATAACACCCGCTACCATTTCAATCCGGGGGATTAGGCACTCGAAGTGCTCTTCGAAGACCTATCGACTGTCCAGGTGGAAGCCTACCTAACTTCATGTACCGCCCCACTTTGTTATCAGACCCACCCACGCGCACGCACGAGTCGGGTGGTTCTCTGCTAATTTATTGAACCATAGGGGCCTTGGTCTCTTGAGGCGCTATTTCTAATCCCAACTCGTGGATTTTGGTGACGACGATTTCCGCCCCAAGCTCGGCGAGCCCCTTAACTCTCTCGAAATTAACCCCATGTACAGAGTACAGGATGTACACCTTGCTAGGGGGGGCACCTAATGGTGTGCCAGTGCGCTCCTGATTGCATACCAGGGTAGAGAATCAAAGGCATGATGATATCGAGACTTATCGCCAACGCCACACCACCCTGGGATACTGCTGGTTCCGATTGGGAGCGGACGCGTATGATGGCATCTACCGTAGAACGTGGCTATCCAATGGTAGAATCCAAATCGGGACCAACGCCCTTTGAGCCGAGTGGCATCTATTCTCTCGAACAATTTCTCGTCCAAGAGGCACATGGGGTCCGCTGGGGCCCTAGCGGTAAATAGCAGCGCTGACACTGCTTCCCTAGCCTCACCACGCAGGCAGTTCCTCAACCTTGCCATATATTCTGTGTTAGTGAACCCGTATAACATGGTGGATTTTTTCATCGCGACTTTAAATGCTGACCACTCCGCGGCTGATACGTTAAAAATAGGCAAGTCCTGTTTTAGCATCGCGGCGGCTGGTCTGAATCGTACCATGCTCTTTAACGCTTCCACGAGTCGTTCAATTCCCCGATCTTTCAATTTCGGGGTGAGCGACCTAACTCTATCCCTATCCCTATCTAGCGATACGCGGCTATTCGGTGATGCGGTTGTATGGCGACCGTAACCTATGTACATCGCGACGATACGGTAATATTAAGGAATTTATGGTTATTATCATCCATAAATTCCTTAATATTATAATAACCGTTTTTATACAAACTTAGTTTAATAAAGTTTTTGAACTTTGAGCAGGTCAAATTTTGTATATTTTCTGGAATTTTTAAAAGCGTAAAAGCGTATACATCGCCCCAAGAATGAATTACTGACTCGATGGAATCGAGTAACTGGTACTATTAGCTTGTGTCTGTTCCTATTATTTACAGAATGAATATCACTTATTTTTGTAAAACTACTTTTATTTTTGTGTACGTACATTACAGTTTCATAAATGTATTGAGAGGCCAAAGTTAATATATTAATTTCCTTAAATTTTTGTCGCAGCGACTCTAGGCTTTAAATCATAAATTGCTCTTCTGTAAAACAAATATAATTTCAGTGTCAGCTGCGTGTCCCCATAGCAAAATACTATAAGACATTATGCTATGGAAATAGCTAAAGTAAACTAGTCTAGCTGTTTCAAAACTGGTAAGATTTCTAATCTTTTTTACAGCATATGCTGCAGAACTAAGTCTGCTTGCTAGTTTTGATATATGGAGGCTCCATTGAAGCTTCGCGTCTAGTGTGATTCCAAGAAAAAATAAAAATCTGCATAGTCTGGGGCAGTAGTTGCTTGTTGGATGGCTCTTTTCGCTAGCTCATCGTCGCGTTCGTTTCCGGCAGTCCCTACGTGCGCTCAGAACCAGAAAAACCGCACTCGTCTTCCCTGTGACTGAATTTATTCTATGCACTCCTTCATATGCTTCGTTAAATGATGAATAAATTAAGGGTTTCCCGAAAGGTCGAGTGAGAATCTAGAATCACTCATAATGTTTATTGGTTTTCAATTCTGATTGAAAAGCGGTACACGACGGGGCTAAGCTAAAGGTAGACCTTATCTTCCTCTCACCAAGTTAAGGCAGTTCCAACTTTTCCCTCTATCTTACTACCATCTGTGTAGATATGAGGGCCGGTGATCTGGTGAGATTCTAAAGATTTGGGATCCATGTCCTCTAGGAGCTCTTATCTGTTGTTGTGAGTTTCGAAGGATGTGGAAGATCCAAATAGCTCATCCTCTTCTCCAGCCTCCTTCCAGGTGGTAAATAATCTGTTAAAATACCTTTTTTTGTTTTGTACAGACTTGGAGCTTCTTAGATTCTCAGGTACAATGGTATTAGACCTGATAGTACCAGAGACGCCGTGAGCGATACTGTGCGGTACGCCCTGCAGATTTTTCGTACAAATCCTCTTTGAAGATTGTCCAGTTGATTGCGAATCATCTGCAGCTCTGTCACTGGAGCTCATACACTTGAATCGTATAGCACAATCGGCTCTATGACTGCGACATATTTTTCCGTTTATCTTGATGGATGCGGCGTTCCTTATTCGCCTTGTCTTTTGAAGGACGTCTTTTTTTAGGTTTTCTAGAGTTTTGGACTACCAAGTAGGCCAGCTATTTACCTTACATATGCCTACTTTTGAAATAGATTTATCGCAAGCATCCAAGAGGGCTTCTGTGTAGACAGTGCGAATCTTGAGTGCAAATCTGGTTCATGGTTCCAGGCGTTATATTTTTTTCTTATAGAGAGATTCTCATGATTAGTATTAAGATAAATTCCAGTCAGTTTGTCTTCTTGGTGTTGTATTTGCGCGTGGTATTAGATTGAGTGGTGTTAGTTGCTTATCCAAGCGCAGAGTAAAAATGATAGTATTTTAGTCTGATGTTGTAAGACCCCGATCCACTCTCCAGCCGTCTATTTTCCTAGAAATGACAAGCTGCAAGCTGTGATATCGACGACGCTTGTGTATTTCCTGTCTCGCCTATTATGTCTCAAAAGTTGGTGTGTCTCCTGTGTTGAGAATGTGGAGTTCCATTTCATTTAGGAAGGCATTGTAAGCTGAACCTCTTTAGTCTTCATGACTGCTTCTCCACCAGCGGCTCCAAGCATTGACATCCCTACTGATCAGAAGGTTTTCGGTTTGGAGTTTCTGACAAACCACTTTTGTGCGTACCAAATAGGGCTCTATGTCTTGATCTCCTTCATAGTAGTCAGACACCAGTCCCATTCTCAGCTATTCTGCCCTCAGGAGCACCGCCACCTCAGTTTCGGTCACCAATTGCGGGTCGTGTATGACCCCCAATTTTTCATCGAAGATTGTCGTGCAATTGCCGCTTTCACGAGTTTTTGGCGCTTAATAGTGCACTGGATGATTTTGTGCCGGGGATCAGCTTTATTTCACCACTTCTGCCCACGTATGGCTCTTGTATGAGGGCTATTGAAACACCCCTTTCCGTTACTCACTGAAGCAATTCTCCAGTCGCTTATTTTGACCGTTGTAAGTTTGCTTGGATGATGTGCATACTGTGGGTGCCTGTCTTTGGGGATTTGTTCCGTCATCTTGCTTGCCCTTATCAGTACGAGATACGTAACCGCGCTATGCCATCCCATCTCTCTCTGGACACTTATTGCTAAATTAATTGTGTGAGGACACTGATCTTGTGATATGTGCCCTCGAGCAATTCTTGCAGTTAACCCTTAACTCTATTATATTTAATCTCTATGTGCATTTTTTCCAGGAGTGGTTTTTTCCACAGTAGCTGCAGAGATTGTCTTTTGCCTGGCAGATGTTTTTGGTGAGACCAAAGCCCAGGCATTTTGTACACTGCATCAAGGGGGATTAGTCTTCAACCGGTCTTCTTTGTAGGCCTATATAGATTTTTTCAGCCTCTAAGAAAAAAAATTCAGACGCGCATTGATGATGGCTGACTTAGTAATTCAGAGGACAATGTAGATTTTCAAAATAGAATATTGCTAATAAATAGAAGTCAGTATATACATATATAAAGAATTCTAATAACTACATCATTTTTATAATATGTCAATATCGCTCAGGATGTCGCTTTAATCATTATGCCTTTCACGCATCGACATTAAGAATAATGAACAGCAACATAACAGTGGTTACTGCAAAAATGTTTACTTAATAATAGAGAGAACAGAATACACCAACCTGATAGAAGGAAGTTAACTGAAACGCTGGAGTTTTTGTTGTGTCATATGGATACCTAAACAAAAACAAATATTTGATTTAATTTATCTCTTAATACTTATTTAACTTATTTAATAAACGAATATATTTTGTAATTGGTCAGTGGATCTGTCTTTTGAGCTGTGGGTCTAATTATGAACTCCCTGCCGGGTATTTGTACTCGCCGTACTGTGGCGACGTATACATCACTCCCATCTCAAATCTGAAATGTCATAAGAACTCAATAATGATAGTGTCTTTCTGACTAGTGGTTTTGATTTATTGCATAACCATCCAGTGTATATGCCAGAAATAAATATCTAGACCTACGTTACGCGCAAAGCGTGGCTTATGCCTAATACACCCTACAGTGGGAGTGGCCTACGTCAGCAGTAAGCTGTTACGGACAAATGAAAATGGAAGAATTGACGGCTGCATAATGCGTTATTGCAGTTTCGACTCCCGCACTGGAGAAGTATTTATGTGGCCTGTAAGAAAGCGTTTCTGTTCTGGTCACGCATAAAAAAAATATTCAATTGTATTTACCATAATTACAATGTGTTTGGCGGTAAGGGAAAACATTGTTAGAAAACCGGCATGCCTGAATCATTAAATATTTTGAGGACATGTGAAGTTCGCCAAAATGTGCCAAGCCAGGGACGTATTAGATTGAAACTTTACTTTTACTTTAAGGAAAACTTGTTAGTTATTTTTATTATTATAATATATCAGCCCGTCACGAATCCACTGTAAAACACAGGTTTCCCCTAAATAATACCACAAAACATGGTCCTGAGCCACCTGCATCCATGTTCACCTTGTGGGGTCTGCCTTACATTTCTTCTTTCTTCTTTCCTATTTAAATCTTAGTTTTCGAGCCTGTGATAAACTTTTACGTCTGTAAGAGTCAGAGATCATCATTACATTCCATCTAGAGTACATTGCTCAACAGGCCCCGCCCAAGGAATAGCACCATTCACGGCCTCGAGTCACATACATCTATCGACTTCCTGCATCTCTTACCTGGTCGTTACTCCATGGATATCGCTCCTACATTTTGCTTAATGATACGGGGCTACCACTCAAAAATCTTTCTTCCCAATCGATTGTCGGTTTTCCAAACTATTAATAAAGGAAGCCTAAACCGAGTAAAATATTTTTGACCTTGATGACATACCAGGCTTGAAAGGGTAACTGGTTCTTCTCGACGCTGAAGGCGAAGCCTACAATTGACAGGTATGAAAAGCCAGTGTACACGTACATTTGTAAAGTCGTCTCCCGATTACAACTGAAAAAAAAAATTAAAATGAATATCATATTACTTTTCTTATAACACAGCTCTCAATCTGTAAATATAGTGGGTTTCTATAACCTTCAGTTTAAAGAAATAGGTAACAGGGTGGTACTAGACGGATTAGTAGGCAGAAAAGAAGTCTCACCATCTATTCGCATTACTCGACTTGCAGCAACAAGTACACAAGTACATCAATCCATTTAGTGAGGGGTCGCCCTGGGCTATTGAGACGCTTGCCGGTACGAGGCTGCCACTTGGAAGATGTCCTTGATGTTTTCTCTTAATTTTCAGATATGCGACGGGTATTCTCATGATGTTTATCACCTATTTACAAGCTGATATACCACGTACTCGTCGGTTATAACATTGTAAGGAAACCTGAATGCCTGATGAATTAATATTTTAAGGATGTGTAAAGACCGAAAAAGAAAGAAATCGAATAGAAGAAAGAAAGAAAGAGTACCACCACATTGCATTTTAGCGATATTTACACATCTATTACGAACGCTTCCTATTCTAATACTATATCTTAATAATAAAACAGGGCCTATATTCAACAGAAAAAAGAACATTGGAATCAGTTTGTCATATGGTGGCAGCCAGAGAGAATCGAGCGAGAAAGCGAGAGTCAGGTGACTATGGGAAATGCCAAAAAAACCTTATAACCTCAGATAGATGGCGGTATAATCATCTCGTTTACTTTAATTTAAAATACCAAGACCAGCGACGAGGAGTAGCGTCAATGGTGCGAGACGTCGGATACTACATAATCCGCCTGCCAAGTTTCCCTATAACGGGATAGGTTCAGCCGTGGAATTTTAGTGCTAATAAAGTATATATAATAATCAGTGCCACACTGGTGAAACAGTAGCGTGGCGGCACCAGCCCGCCGTCATTACCCTTTTTCTATAAAATATATAACTCTTTAATATTATAATTGATCAAGAAGTTCGAATGGTGCCTAGCTTCTCAAATAACCATAAACAATCTGGTTCTGATATTTTGTATTTATTTTATAGAATGGGCAATGACAATGACAAATGACTGCCTCGTTGGTCTAGTGGTCATAAACGCGACTGAGGATCTTGAGATCCTGAAGAAATTCTCAGTAGCAGCCCGAAGTCAGGAAGTAAACGGTATTTTACCCCTGTGTCTTGGCAAGCACGTAACGGCCTTGCGGTCCTGAGGCTGATCTGTGTCGGTTTACCGCCTCATCTGAATATGAGAGGGAGGGAATACAGAGTGCTCCTGTGCTTGCGCAAACACTTGGGCACTATAATCCCGTCCCGAGCTGGCGTCCTGACCGAAATTTGGTCTGGAGGATATTATTAACGACAAATGAGCATACGGATCCCTGGTTTTAAGCTAATGCCGTGGCCCACAGACACCTATAACTGTTCTCTATTAATAATCGAAACGCAAAAATGTTGTCATCTCTGAAGACTATGATTGTATGTTTCATCACCAGTAAAATGTATGTCCATTTCCTTGCACACACGATACATACGAAACATGCTATTTTATTTTAGTTTTCTGTAAGAGGGTAATTTTTCCTCAGTAGAGTCTCTCCATTCATAATGTAGCCAAATTATGCTGCAGAGTGATTCTACAAGGTAAAAAAGAGTAAAAGCAGAGGAAACAAATGATTGTCGTTCTGGACTACTATAAATTGATTCATAACATTATACCCTATTGGATTTGCAAATGTAACTTGTAACACTTGTCAGTAGTAAACTACTGTAACAATGGAATTCGCGGGTACTCCTTGAATCAAAATTATAATCATCATTGGCATCATAATTGTAAAAACAACATGGTGCAAACGCGTACATTTGTATCATTTTCAAGACATAGAAACTTTTTTTCTATCTAGGTTTAATAATTACATGTTGTAAAGCATTTCAACCTGGTCCTCGGAGGTGACAACTAATCTGTAGTCTTTTCTTTTTCCGATGTTGCTTGCAGCTATCTCCGCAATAGCCGCTTACTATCAGGTAGGCTCAAAGTTAATTTGTCACTCAAATTTTATAAAAACAAGCAATAACAAATTTAAAAAAATGTAATACCATTTCATCCCACTGTCATCATTGTCATCCGATTCTGAGTTTTGTTCAAAATATCAAGTCTCTAGCTCATAGGGAAAGTTAGTTATATATAGTAGTATATATGTAGTAAAGAGCAAT
Source organism: Parnassius orleans (assembly GCA_029286625.1). Lineage (NCBI taxonomy): Eukaryota > Metazoa > Arthropoda > Insecta > Lepidoptera > Papilionidae > Parnassius > Parnassius orleans. The sequence continues at coordinate 17,037 of JAGSMP010002205.1, forward strand.
CATATACGAAAGCGAGTTAATAAAAACGTGGTAAAATAGTAAAATATCTAATTATCATATTGGTGGATTTTTACTGGTACAACTATCTTTCGAAAACTTTATTTATAGTGTCTTACCTATCGACAATCTTATTTCCTTCCTCCTCACTCGCAGAACTAAGTTCTTCTTCAACCTCGATTATCATTACTTCAATTTGTTTCTTCCTTAATACCAAATTTATCATTTTAATGATACATGCCACGTTAGTGAACATGAGAAACATCGAAGCAGTCATTAATGAAACATTGCCCCAAACATGGAAAATTTCAACCGTTTCAGCAATTGTGTTGAGTCCTGTAATAATAGACCTCTTTTGAATTGTGAATTTCGAGATTAGAGATTATGTAAATCATCTTCCTCGTAAGACCCTTAACTAATTTCTTTTTTACTTCCATGAAACATTAAGCATTATATTATTAATTCATACTGGTATACTGTGCGAACGTGATTCTCCCCATGTTAAAACGACCCATTTGTGCCTCATCCATGAGATGCTGCAGCGTAGTTTGTCGATTAATGAGTATTTTAGCAATTGCTAACCGCGATGAACATCAAAGGATACCCGACGATTATTGCAATTTGTTTATTACGGTTAGATAAACTTCTTGAGGAAAACCTGCATGTTCAAAAATAAAATATTTCGAAGATATGTAAAGTCTGCTCACACGTACTGGAATAGCGCAGTATCGGTAATCGTTCCATAGCTCTCTCAGAATGAGAAACTTATGTGCAACCGTGGGACGTGTATACGCTGAAATTTTACTTTAATTGAATTTGACTCCTATCCAACGCTAGTGTATGTTAAGTTGCAATCTGTTTCTGAGAAGAATTTTGTGCAAGGGACTTTACAGGTCCTTCTAATTTTTTTAAGACACGTAATGATTTCCTCTACCGTTAAGAACACTTAGATTGTGGTCTCTTAGTGTAATATTTTAAAAATACTGGAGCTTTTGGAGATCGCACCTTATTTGCCAACTTACTGTGGTTTTCTAATAATAATAAAGTTGCTTGCATCTCTCCCGTTGTAAAAGCTCGAGCTTTTGGAGATCGCACCTTATTTGCTAACTTACTGTGTTTTGCTAATAATAATAAAGTTGCTTGCATCTCTCCCGTTGTTAGCGGGTTGATGAGCATTAATAGAATGTACCCCCCATGAGCAACGACACAAATAAACGGCCCCCAGTCCCCGGCGGCCCCGCTATTCCTGGCTACGGTGGTGACCATGGTAACGGCGGGGCAGGGGTGCTAAGAATCTCCAGTGGAGGTTCGGTTGCCACCTACGACGACTCGACCTGGCAACATATAACGCACGCACCCTAAGGACTGACGAGAAGATCCTGGAATTGGAAGAAGAGATAGATAAGTTACGCTGGAATATAATAGGACTATCCGAGGTCCGAAGAGAGGGGGAGGACACGGTAATCCTCGAATCCGGAAACTTATTCTATCGCCGGGAAGGCGACCAGTGTGATGTCTCAGTGATCGCGAGGGTGAAAACTGGCAGCGATCACCGAATGGTGAGAGGCACACTGAACCTAAACGTTAAGTTGGAGAGGTCACCTCTAATGAAGCCAACGCTCCGTCCCTCTCGTGCTCTAATCCAAAGTCCCGAAAACTTTCAGCTCGAGTTACAAAATCGTTTTCAGTGCCTAGAAGATTGCAATGAAGTGGACGATATGAATGACAAGCTCGTGGAAAATGTCCATGCGTTCGGAGCTAAGTTCTGTAAGACCCGTCGCAGAAGAACACAAAAACTCTCCGATCACATTCATAATCTCATGGTTGTTAGACGGGAGATGAAGCTGCAGTCTTCAGCAGATTTGACAGCATACAGGCAACTGAACAAACAGATCTCCAAATGCATGCGGCGGAACTTACGCAACTTCAATACAGCTTGTATTGAAGAAGCGATCGAGCGGAACCAGGGCTCCAAAGTCTTTGCCAGAGATATGTCTGCCAGAAAGAGCCAACTGTCGAAGCTGAAGACCGAATGTGGCAGCATCGTTTCCGGGACACCTGAGATTTTGAGTAAGATTGAGGGTTCTATGAGCTGTTACGTCATCGTTGAAGCCACACGCAAGTGTGAGTAACGATCCAAGAGCAAGTCTTATCCGACACTATTCCGATGATATCCCGGACGTCAGTCTGAGCGAGATTAGAATGGCTCTCCAGCACCTTAAAAACGGCAAGGCCCCAGGCGAGGATGGAATTACAGCGGAGTTTCTGAAAGTAGGTGGAAAACTGGTACTTGAAGTCCTTCAGAAGCTCTTTAATTCCGTCCTCCATGGTGGCATTACACCGGAGGAGTATTTCCACCAAGGAGGACGGAATTTTCATTACAAGTGCGGTGGTCTTGTTCTTCAAGAAAGGCGACAACGCTCTCTTGAAGAACTACAGACCGATTTCCCTTCTAAGCCGCGTCTACGTGCTGTTTTCGAGAGAGTACGATCGTCTCGCATGCAGATTCGACGACTTCAGCCTCCCGAACAAGCCGGTTTCGAAAACTTGCTTTCCACAGATACATACATACCCTTCGGCAAATTATACAGATGACAGAATAGTACAATCTGCCACTTTGCCTTGCGTATGTGGACTATGAGAAAGCCTTTGATTCCGTCGAAATTTGGGCGGTGCTGCAATCCCTTCAGCGGCCAAGTGGACTGTCGGTATATCGAGGTGCTGAAGTGTTTGTACAGTAGGGCTACGATGGCTATCCGAGTACAGAACCAGAGTACGAAACCTATCCAACTACAGAGAGGTGTGAGACAGGGTGACGTAATATCCCCGAAACTCTTCACCGCTGCATTGGAAGACGTTTTCAAGCTACTGGACTGGAAAGGATACGGTATTAACGTCAATGGCGAATACTGCACTCACCTTCGATTTGCCGGTGATATAGTCCTTATGGCGGAATCGCTGGAGGACCTGAGCACTATGCTCAATGACCTCAATAGAATCTCCCATCGGATAGGTCTCAAGATGAACATGGACAAAACAAAATTCATGTTTAATGTCCATATCACACCTATGCCGGTAGTTGTTGGGAGCACTAAGCTCGAAGTTGTTAACGAATATGTTTACCTGGGTCAAATAGTCCGACTAGGTAAGTCCAACTTCGACCGAGAGGTCAATCGACGGATTCAACTCGGCTGGGCAGCGTTCGGGAGATTACAACCCATCTTCTCGTCAGGCATACCTCAAAACTCAAAACTAAATTGTACAACCAGTGCGTGTTGCCAGTGATGACATATGGAACTGAGACGTGGTCCTACACTGCTGGCCGTATGAGGAAGCTCAAGGTCGCTCAGCGAGCTATGGAGAGGGCTATGCTCGGGGTTTCTCTGCGTGATAAACTTAGAAATGAGGATATCCGCAGTAGAACCGACATAGCCCAAAGGATTAATAAGCTGAAGTGGCAATGGGCCGGCCATATAGCTCGAAGAACCGACAACCGATGGGGAAGAAAGGTTCTCGAGTGGCAGCCTCGTACCGGCAGGCGAAGTGTAGGGCGTCCCCCCACTAGATGGAGTGACGACCTGTTAAGACATGCAGGAAGTCAATGGATGCAGGTGGCTCGGGACCGTACTTTGTGGCATTCCGTGGGGGAGGCCTATGTTCAGCAGTGGACTTGTGAAGGGCTGTAATGATGATGATGATGATGAACAGACGTCTCGCAACTTTGACGCTGTGGCTCAGCTTAAACCCTGACCAACGACGTGGTTTGGGTTTCCTTTGTATGTCGTATGGTTACACCGCCATCTAATATTTTGACTGAGATTTTAATTTTAATAAATCCAAAATAACCTCATCAGATGTAATCATATTTAACTCAAAAAGTCATAAATACGGCTAATGTCATAGACAATTGTTTTGCTATTCCGCTTACTGTAACGAGGCTGCCACGCAAGAATCTTTCTTCCCCATCCATTGTCAAATATCTTTTTTATTTATTTACCATATTACAAAGCATTACAAAAAAACTATCCTAAAAAGTCGCATACAAAAAACCACTAAGGTTTGTGATGACGCGACCTGAGTCGACGTTATATTAAAGTATAATTAATTTAGTTTGTAAAAAGAAAACATTACAGCCTAATTAGGACCTGAGCAAACGCATATTACGCTGTTTTAAGTAGTAACATTTTTTTTAATGAAATCTACCACATGCCTATAAATGGCGGTAGACCATTTCACTTACGCCAGACGTAAAATACCCAGACCGGCGTCAGGCAGCAGCATCAAAGGTTTCTAAAAACGCCAATCTACCTGACAAGAGTGTAAATTTACGGGCTAACAAAGATGGAGATGATGAATGCACGCATTAAAATATTTGTTCACATCACTAACTGACATAATAGATAGTTCAGAACATGTGATATGTCTTGGAACATGAATGTGTACATGGTAAAGCATTTTCTGGATGGGCTGCCTCGACCAGGGAAGGACCACGCTCGCACAAAACCAGCATCAAATAGCAGCTATGCTGCTGTGTTTTGTATAGAAATTTATTGATAAAAATACGTGTAACTTAGATTTACTGTTAACTCATTATTTTGTTGATTAACGTTATCATATAGTCATATGTCCTATATGATAACGTTAATCACAAATATAGCATTATGACTATACGATGTAGTCACATCGTATAGTTATAATTCTATATTTGTTAGACATTGGTAATATTACCACCATTTTACATGTATTTTAAACCCTGATCTATACAAAATTATTATCAATACAGTAAACATTTACAATAACATTTATCAGTACAAAAATAATTTAAAAAAAACTTACCAATGATAAACATAAACATGACAAACCTATATACATTGTATAACGTTTTTTTCAATCCCTCTAAATTATTTGGGATCCATAATCCAAAAATCGTGAATAATTTCAGTGGAATACGAAATGTAGACTTTACATTCACTACATCACCTATCATGTTGCATTAAAAATTACTAGATTCTGAATGAAGCAGGCAATAGTAGGCATAGATGCAGTATTTCCTTCATTATCTTTTATATATACATATGTAATTTAATGACTTAGAAAATTAGACAGGCATCCTAAGCATTTTCAAATATTGAAGTTCATATTGTTTTTTTTCTATTTATGTTTCTTTTTTTGATTTATTATCCATAAAAATCTACAATTAGTAATACACATTAATACACGCGCAAACCACTGACGCATAGTGGCTGTGCTTGAGTTCGCTATGCTTAAGAAAAACAAAGTATGTATTATTGTAAGGTAACCTATTCATATTATAAATATTCGATCTTCGCTATCCAAAGAACTCACTAGAAACATATTTAATTTGTTTTATTTTTTTTCATTAATAGAGTTCCTAAAGTCACGATCCAATTTGTTTATCTCTATAAGTTCTGTCTTTCATATAGTCTTGGCACCAGTTGAGTATTACACCTCAGATTAGCTTAGTTGTTAGTTTTTTATGATCAAGCGTATCAAAAGCGCGGGAAAAATCAATAAGTACTACTAGGACGTGAACTTTTTCATTAACATAACTATTAATCTCATCCGTAAATGTCCGCAGCAACGTTGTAGTGCTATAACCGGATTGGAACCCATACTGGTTCATACTAAGTATATTATTAAGCTTGTCGGCGCGTGTATAAAACATCGGTTGGATCGAGAGTGGGCAAGAGGTTCCATCACTCTAGTGTGGCATCATATCGATGGTGGCAGGGTGGAATTGAGGATATATTGAGAAAACCCCACTCGTTTGTGCAGTATAAACTTCACTGTAGGCGCTGTGCGCAAGGGAGTTCGACCAAGTCATTCTACGTAGTAGTAGTACTAAGATAGTATCGTGATTCTGTCCCTTGTGGTGGTTCTTCTGATGCAGGCAAGGAAGATGGTGTTGTTGAGAGGCTACTCTTTGTTATACTGATATGTGTAGTGTTGTTGTTGTTTTGCATATTTTTGTGTTATCATTATAATTACGTCCCTCACGTTACACTAGTGTGTGATTGTGTCGGGGACGTGTTACGGTGTGGTCGAACTGTAATTGTTATTTACTGAATTTATAGTCCGTTACGCTATTTTATTATCGACTAGCTTTTGCCCGCGACTTCGTCCGCATAGAGTTCGGCTATATCGCACCCATGTGTGAAAAAGAGTATACTGGTACAAGCCACAATTATAACTGGATGTCGCGGGCAAAAGCAAGTAAACTACAAAACTTCTTTATACACCACATTTTTTGCTAATCTATTACTGTGTGCCAAAATTATCAGACTACTGGGCGAGCTTATGCATGAGCAAGCCACATAGAATTGCCCGTGTGAAAAACAATTTTCTCTCAAGTCTATACCCGCAAATTTTAATGTCTGCCCTTGTGATTTGTTTATGGTCATTGCAAAGCAGACTTTGAGGGGAAACTGTATTCGTTTGAATTCAAAGGGAAGATCATTCGGGATCAAGGGAATTCTTGGTACAAATACAGTTTCCCCTTGCGCACATCCAGTTATAATTGTAGCTTCCACTACATTGCGATGTAACGCTTTTACTTTTAGTCTGGTTCCGTTGCACAGTTGAGGAGGTTTTAAACTTCGCAACAACATAAAAGGAGTGCCCACGCGCAGAATAAGCTTATGATGTGGAAGACCCGATGGTTTCAGTGAATTAAGAAATTCGACAGGGTAGTTAATTGCGTCATCTCTGTTGACCACAGAGTCTATTGACGTGTACACCATTTCTTCCCCTTCAAAAGATATTAACAGTATATCGTTAATTGCCGCTGCTTGGTCGTTTTTCGGGGTTAGTATGGCACGTTCACACAACCATTCCATTGGCTTATCGTGGATATGAGCAATATCTGGGTAAATTTTGGATATTAACTCCTGTAATGTAAATACAACTGTGCACAAATTATCAGGGATGGTTATCATTCCGTCATTTATCGGGTAATCACCGTTGCCGGTTTCAAGTAGGAGATTCGCAAATCCACCAGCAAACTCTTTTTCTCCTGTGTACCCGCATATTTTTCGGCCATAAAGTTGATCTCTTAAGACACGCCTTAACTTCATCTGCTCTAGTTTCTTTTGGCACTACTATTAGTCTGTCTAAAATCTCCAGCCAGCAAAACCGTTACACCACCCATTAACTTCTTATTTCCTCTTATATCTTGTAAAGTTCTGTTTAATGCCTCTACGCCACCTTTATGAGCCATGGTTATTTCATCCCACACTATCATTTTCGTATGTTTTAATACTTCAGCAAAATTACTTTGTTTCGATATATTACAAATGGGAATATCAGCTGTTGTTAAAATGAGTGGTAACTTGAAGGTGGCATGAGCAGTTCGTCCACCCTCAAGCAGTGTAGCTGTAGCTTTGCACGCTGATCGGAACGTGGAATATACATGACCATCTACAGTTTTTAACGCTTCAAACGAAATTGGGCCCCGGATCTCATGAAGAAGCATGCGAAGGTGATAGCATTCTCTATTATTCGGATGCACAGTATAAACCCTGCCCAGAACGTGCTCTTTTTTTACCCCTGGCCAGCCTTCAACGTTTGCTCCTCTCTTTCTCCTTTGGAACTTTCTTTTATACCAAACGTAGTATGCAGGTACTTAGGTAGAGCAATGTTTTTTGCAAAGTTATCCACTTTACACAAATCGAAAAAGGATAGGAGTGTGGTTGTTGGAGGACTATTCACTCTTTTACTCAGATTTTACTCATTAAAATAAACCTTTTGCCCATTTTCCAAATGAACAGCGAGATGGACTACGGGAGGGAAACGCTCATGAATAGGAAATTCAAGGATTCGCCATACTGCCTCCGATGAACTTATATATCTTCCACTTGTGTAGGTTTTAACTTCATCCTTCTCATTCTCTAAAACAAACGATGCCTGGTCTGAACCTTTATTTACGTATTTACAGACGTATTTTATTGATTTCACCGAATGACAATATTCCACATTTAAGTGAGCGTTAATTTTTTTTAATAAAACTGGATTATAAGGGACTACCCAGCGATTATCTATGGTTGTGCCTTTGATATCAACAGAACCCACCGTCATCTAGTAAACGTCTCTTGTACTGCGGATAACCGTCTTCACCAGTTTGAGTTTCCCTGACCCTGGCGTATCGTTTACTGCACATGTTATCTTTCATACATGGTGACCTTCGATTTAAAGTTCCACATGGACCATGTATCATATTAGATTTAACGATTTCGTGAAGCTCTGGGTCACGTGTGGGATCCGGTATTTCAGCACAAATTATATTATCGATTTGATCCGGAGTAATACGTTTGTAAAGCCATAAAAGAATATGAATATGTGGAAGACCTCTCTTTTGCCATTCCGTTGAGTACATGTAGCATCGCACTTCACCAAATATTTTGCCCTTTGTCAATAAGTTCATGATCTTTTTCACCTTTAGTCGAAACACTCTCGAAATTATATCGTGGGTATATTGAGTTTGTTGTCCTTGAAGCAATTGCTCTTTTATCTCGTCCCAGCGAGGATTGTATGTGAAAGTGATAAAAAGATCAGGCTGGCCGTAATTCCTAACATTGATCATAGTGTCCTGTGTTCTTTCATGCATATACCTAGGTCCCCCCATAAAAGATGATGGAAGGACAACCATTTGTCCTAGTTGGTTGGCTTCTGCGTCTTGTCGTAAACTATCAGCACGTAATTTGCCTTGATTATTTTTGATATAATTTAATCTCTCTGTTTCTATTTTGGCGTATTCATCCACCAAATATTGACTAAAAAGGGCACGATAGTTGACTAAATAGTTACCTTCTCCTTCTTTAATCATTATTCTATACGAATAGAAATTTGCAGAAGAGACAGTTTTATTAAGCGGCAACTTAGTTGTGGGATCGCGTTGTGGTGTGTTGATTGAATACTCATCATCCCCCCAGCAAAACATCAATGGATACTGTAGCGCATCATATGCTCGATGTATCTCACTAATACGCTGAAGTAAATTACTTTGGCTCTCGAGGATGACGTCCCTTCGATCAAATTGTTGATCCACTAACACTAAAGCCACTTCATTTGTAGTTGGTGCATTGTACCTACCTCTATGTTCTTCTGGTGGTTTTTTATCAGCATGTATAACAACTTTGTATGACTCTGAAGGAGGGGCTTTATACATGGCACTTTTCAGATCTTTTATATACGGGTTCACTTGATGCAGCATATTTTTTGATTATGCAATTGTTTGATTAAATTTGGCCTTTAAGTTAGGAAATTTAGAACATCGAATCTTTGCTTCTCGATCATCTTCACCTACAAAATATATTTGAAGGTACTGAGCGTCATGTTCGGCTTCTGGTAATATACTTCTAATTAAATGGTAGACCTGGCCTTGTACTTCAAAAGTCGGTGAAAAACCATCTGCTGTTACCTGTTTACCATCAAAGAAAGTCATCTGGAAACAGGCATTATATTTACGAATATTACCCATAAAATGGTCATGATCTGGTTGAGGATCATTAATCAAACTAAAGAGTGGTTCAGGCAGTTGTTTCAATCGATCAAGTTGCACTTTTCCAGCGCTGCAACACATACCAGGTGTCTCATCCTTCCATTTCAGCGCATTGCACCACTGACACTTGTATGTCATAGAACCCAAGGCTACACTGCTGTCAGTTCTATAAGCAATATCAGAGTCATACTCCATAGCGGAATGGACCTTGTTTTTCCATAAACGCAGTGTAATGTTTTCCTCATACCGTGACTGAATTGCTCTATGCACTTGTGGATTCACAGTTTGGTAATTTGCAACAGCTTGCCTGTGTACATCGGGATTTTTTTTCTGATAAGCGGACACAGCTTTACGATTTGAATCTGGCTTGTTCTGCCTATATCTTTCTTGTGCACTTTTTAATTGATTTTTCTTGTGTAATTAGTAAATCTCGACCTTCGTTTATTTTTTTTTTTCATATTTTAATGTCGACGATACAGATTGATCTGTTCCGCTGGTTGGAGATGATATTTCACTGTTTACAAAAGATGTAACAGTTAAATAGTCAAGCTCTGAAAAAGGATCACGCTCTTCAACAGGTACCTCCATGCGACGCTGTGTAATTTTTTCGCAAAATAGGCAGATAGGGCGATAAGACCCTCTTTGAGGAGTGGCTAGAGACGCCACGGTGTCCTCACCTTCCGCCTGACGCAGGTCCTCACCGGACACGGTGTGTTCCGGGGTTCCTGCACCGAATCGGGCGGGAGGAAACGCCAGGTGCTCACTGCGGGATCGACCGGAGGACACGGTGGAGCACACCGTGGAGGTGTGCCCCTGCTTTGGGCGGAGCACCGCCGTGTACTCGTAGCGGCGATGGGCGGCGGCGACCTCTCGCGTCCGGCCCTGGTCGAGCCATGGTCCGGAGCGAGACGGAATGGGATGCCGTCACCACCTTCTGCGAAGCAGTGATGCTAGCGAGGTGCGGGCAGGAGAAAAGAGCAACTTTCCTTCCCGGCCGCCGCGAGACGCCCGGGCGTCGGGGCTACGTCGTGGCCCCAACCACCGTAGGCGCGGACCTGTGGACGGCGAGCAATGGGTAGCTCGCCGTCCGTCCGTCAACGACGACAGGCCGTGTCGACGCGTTTTGTTCCGCGCGCCTCAAAGAGCTGTCAGCAGCGTGAAGGGGCCCGCAGGGCCGACGCCTGCCAGGGCTGCGGGCTGTTCGAAAGAGATACCGCGGCTCCGGAACGTAAGAACTGAAGGAACACGGATGGTTTTAGTCAGTAAAGTTCGACACTCCCTTCCGCTCCACCCACAGCAAAGGCGTCATTAGATGATTTTCCATCCAAAAAAAAAAAAAAAGGCCTCAAATGTCCATTAGATAAATCATGGCTAAATCGTAATCGCCTTACTGGACAGATATCTGTTCCGGATTCTGTGTATAGCAGAACCGTTTCGATATACTTCAAACCGAAACGGAAATATTAATCCTGCAGCTACCAATTCACAAAGATTTACAATTGGTCCTTTGGGATATTTACGTAGGTAACATTTATATTAGACTCAGGACCTTCAAGCAATCCCATGCGGGATTCAAAAACATGTCCATAATAATCTTTCTTTAATGCTAAAAACGTAAACTTTAGGTAAATAAGCACCGATTATCCGACCATGAGTAATAACACATTACATAAATAAAAAATGAATAAAAATAATAACATAACAACTGTTACTGGACACTATTAGCAATTAATTTAAAAAAATGGGTTTTATTGTTAAAACCTTAGAAATTCAATTTAAGGAGCAGACTTCGTCTAAGACAAGTTTAACAATATTTTCTAAATGGCTTAAGGTATCATCCTTCAGGCTTTGCAACCGTCTTCAAACAACCTGTATAATGGAAGTTATCAGGATTCTGCTTCTTTGTAGTTTAAGCCAAAAGACATTTGGTTACTCTGTGTTTTAAGTAATATTTCATAGAATATATTCGTATAGCCTTATTTATCCTATTGAAAGACTACTAAGATAACAAAAGCACTAATGAGATAAATTTGTATTATATTTTGTCTTTACAAACTACCTTCCAGAGATTCATTGGGCGACTCTGCTCCTCCATATTCTACAGTTGCACGCTGGGCCAAGGAGTTTAAACTGGGCAGAACATCCACTGAAGATGAACATCGCGAAGGACGCCCACGTCCCTCACTGAAGACAACGTGAAAAAGTCGAAGATGTTGTGTTGGCAGATCGAAGAGTGACCATCAGGCATGTAGCTGAGGTCACAGGGATCTCATATGGCAGCGTTCAAAGAATCCTTGCGAACGAGTTGCATATGAAAAGGTATCTGCGCGTTGGGTACCCAGAATGTTAACCGACGAGCAAAAGAAAAATCGAGTTGACATTTCGAGGGTCAATCTCGAAAAGTTCCAAGCAGATCAAGAAAATTTTTTGTTCCGTTTTGTGACTACGGACGAGACCTGGATCCACCATTTTGATCCTGAAACGAAACAACAATCGATGACTTGGAAGCGAGCCTCCTCACCGACGCCAAAGAAATTCAAAGTTTCAAATTCGGCGGGAAAGGTTATGGCATCTGTTTTTTGGGACGCTCAAGGCATAATTATGGTGGAATATTTGGAAAAGGGAGCCACTATTACGGGCTCTTACTACGCAGACCAAATAAGAAGATTACGGGAGGCCATTAAGGAAAAAAGACGCGGCAAACTGCGAGCTAGAAGTGCTGTTTCACGTCGACAAAATTTTCAAAGAAACAATTGGTCGGTTTTTAATGACGCAGCATTCAATTATGATCCGTTGATTGATTATAAAAATCACAGGTTAGTTGTTATCGGACTGATGGACAAGGCGTGTCGATTTTGCAGCGCTTCAAAATGGAAAGATGAGACCGCAGGCATGTGCTGTTCCAATGGCAAAGTGTCTCTTTCGTTACTTGGGGAACCAGAAGAACCTTTGAAAACTCTCTTTTATATGATGCTAATGAGTCACGGCGCTTTTAAACAGGATCCGGAAGTATA